>JAPDOI010000301.1:0-200000 GCA_029168955.1 Aplectana chamaeleonis
TCGAGCAGCTGTCCCGTAGGCATTCTTTGGAACCAGCCTTCGCACGACTGCAAACGGACGGTTGGAACAGTATTCAAAATTCATCTAATAATCCCTCAAATTGATTTAAAGGCCCAAAAAAATGCTCACGTCACGGTCTCTCAGCACGCACGCCCACTGCATGGGCATGTGCCAATAGCATGACTCATTCCATAATGGGGGCTTTACCACGGAGGACGCTTCTTAGGAGGCGTACAACACGTTTAGTAGATTCGTGACAGGGTCCTGTTACCGCGAGCTTAGAGACTGATAATCGCGTGGCCGAAGTGGTAGCGTAAGGTTTAAGGTTGGCAGCAGGTCCTCGGTAGGCTATGGCTGATTGAGACTTGAATTCTTCAAAGATATCCAGAGAAATAGTACGATGGCAGATCATATGTGTGAGCTAATGGCTTTTCAAAGGCAGTGTTCACGATGAATATCACACTCGAGTTCGACCCAAAAATGGGATTGTTTGGTCGTGAGGTAACTAATAATGAAGAAAAAGGGGAGAAAAACGTCCAGAATACGTCAAAACAGCGGTTTCTAAATTCAGGGCGTGGACGAGAATCACGGGCCCTTCTGATCTCGGCAAGCGCGCGCTTATCGCGAAATCTGCGCGAATCGATCATGCTAATCGCGGCAGAGTTGCTTGGCATTTCGCCATCTAAACGTGTGCGGCGCCACAAACTCGTCCGATTGGGGGGCGGACCGGGATAGGTAGGCGCAGCGGGATAGCTTTTAAAGCCATTTTTATTGATTTCCAGCCAGTTTTCGTTGCTTGCTTCGACCCTATCCTCTCCAGCATCTGCCAACTTAGTGTGTCACACCGAAACCTCGAGAACGAGATTTATCGTGAACACTGCCTTTAAGCTATTAGTCATGATCGGGGTACCTAGCATCTTGAAATGTAAGTTATCCTATTGATTTCAAAGCTCCAGGAGTGGCTCGCGTAAATACGGTGGCAGGTGTAAAGCCCCTTTCACAGTTACGCGACCGACGCCGGACGACTCGTTATTGAATGTGGAATATCTATCTACTCTATCCTATCCATCTTATCTCTCTTGACTTATCAAATTTGATTACGAGTCGGCCGAAGTCGGTCGGCAAGCTATGAAAGTCGCAGGCAAGCATCTTAAGTTCAATTTAAATCGTGACGGGTGCGTGCGGCGCTGCGTGTGCCTAACCCCGCTGCAGCATTCGAGCATGTCACGTCAGGGCTATTTAGTTCATAGAACGCTCATGCCCGTTTTCGCGAAGTTTCTCCGCATAAGCAAATCTCGGAATTTCCGGAAAACTCCTAAAAACATTTCCTATCATATCTCCATTATTTGACATATTAACTTCACCCATCTTCACTGTTCAGTTTTATAGACAGTCTCTCATTTCAAGACATTTTTTTTTCAATTGACCTTCATTCATTAAAACCCGAAAATGTAAAAATCGAATTTTCGGAAAAATATTCTATAATTGAGAAAATAAAAGAGCAAGAGATAGTACACCAAGCTTTGAAATTCATATAGAATCATAGTGAAGATTTTGAGGACCTGAAGTTTTCAATGCCTCATGTTTTTCTTCAGTTTATCCATCAGGGCTGCTTCAGTTCATAGAACATTTCAACCCTAAAAAGACTATAAAGACCCGTACTGGGATGGATTCTTTGGATTCTTCTATGGAACGAATTTTCCAGTAACAAATAAACCAAAGAAAACTATAGGAATAATTAAGAAAAATAAATAAATAAACGAATGGGTAAATAAATAAAATGTTATAAAAACAAAACGAAAATTAGGAAAAACCCATTCAATTTAATGAGTCTGATGATTGATCCTAATCGAATTGTATCTGATTAGCCGATTTTTACCATAGAGAATGAAAATACCAAATTGAAAATATAGTGAAAAGTCAAACGATGTCTAGTGTAATGGAAAATGGCTGCTGATCACACAAAGTTGATTTTGCAGAACTGAAATCAAGTCCAATGAGGGGTACAATATTATTCCTTAAAAAAATAGTGAATGATAGCACAGAAAAACCAATGCAATGAAAAAATCGATTCGAAAAAAAACATAGACAATCCAGAAGATTTAATAATAACTGAGGAAGTTGAATAATTATTTTTCAAATAAAATAGGAATGTCTGAGCAAACGAATCATAAAAAACGCCTAAAACATTGAAGAAAAGGAAAAGCCAAAGCATCGAACAAATAAATTAATGTATACATTAAGCCTATCTTTTCTTTAATTATCACGTGAATAAGTAAATAGAATAAAGTACTTGAAAAACATTGAAAGCAACAAGTAACAAAAAAGGAAGAAACTTTGCGCTGGACTAGAAATTGAAGTGAATGTATGAGATCAGATATGTAAAAGCTGTTTAACTACTGGATTATTGTAATTTTTCAGTTTAGCAGCAATCAATAAATAACTAAATAGATACACAACCAATAATAAATAAATAAGTAAACAAATAAATAGACAAATAAGTAAATGCACAAATACCTAAGTAAACAAATAATTTTTATAAAACAAATGACTAAGGAATTTATGAATTGATGAACTCTAAGAATTTTTTAAAAATGATAGGAAAAGGAAAAACCGAAGCACCAAGCAAAATAATATATGCATACATTCAGCCTATCATTCTTTTATTTATCACGCGAATAACCGAATTAAACTATGAAAAAAAAACATGAAAAATAATGAGTATCGAAGGAAAGGAAAAACATGGCATTAAACTGGGAATTCCAGTAAATATATGAATTTGAAAAAACACTTTTTTAACTACTCGATAATTCTATTTTATCAGTTTAGCAGTATCCAAAATCGTAGTCGAAGTGACTTCTCCCTGCAGATGGAATGTCTAGGGCGAATCGGTATTGTATGATTCAAAAAAACGTGCATTTCAAAGCAGTTTCAGCTGATTTTCACGCTTTTCCGTTGAGCCAAAACAAGGTCAAATGTACTCAATCACAGTGCGATCTACGATATTGATGATAAACACATGGGGGTCCAGGATGACCCCATATAAAAGGCGAGACCACCTCATTCCACTTGGCAGTTCCTATATTATTCCAGCATATTCGCTAACCGACCTAATACTTTCTAATCCTCCCTTGTAACCCACTTTTGCAATGTCTTTCCTTGTACTGCTTATTTCAATTGGCCTTCTAGGCACCAGCTTTGGTGGGTTTTCGCTGTAAATATTTTAAGTTTATTTTGTTAGCCTCCAGACTAATTTTCAGGTTTCCGTCCCCATCATCATGCCAGGATGTTCGATCTGCCAGTGGTTGTCCAGGCGAGTGGGCTACCGGAGTGCGCCCACTCGTGTCTGTCGGATCTGTTCTCCGTCGCCGTTGAGGTGATCACCCTCAAGGATCCCGTCGCCAAGTTTGACGATTTATGCCGGTTGGTTTTCTCATCTGACTATTGTCTTCTTATTGCCTTAAAAGGCCCAGTCCAACCTTAGAATCGTTTTTCAGTTTTTCTTTTCGTCAGCTTTTAGAGAATTGCACGCTGATCTTAACGATTTCTCTACGATCGCTGAGAACCCACCAAAAATGGAGTTACGGACCCTCAAACATTGTAAACTTGAACAGTGGGGATTGGTGAACGAATTGCCTAAGGCCTGTTTTTTTTCTCGTCGTTCTCAGCCTTCGCGCTGGGGCAGATCGCAATAGAAAGCGAGACCAATAACAAATGGAAGAACATAGATTTTGGTCAGAACTCATCTCGTCTCTTGTTCCTACTGAGATCGAAATCTTGTTGGTGGACGTTCTCGCCTATTCGGGCGAATTGAGATTTTGCGCTTGGCAGGTTGTTATACACGGCGGCCGGAGTATAATAAAAATACCCTTGATTTTGGACTGTGATTTTAAAACTTATGCATAGTTGTGTAATTTTCTCTTTACAGAACTTATCACAACGCTTCCCTATGCGTAAACGAACAGGAGGACTGCCTCAGCGCCACCGTTTTCGACACGGTGTTCAGTGGATTGGACAAGTTTTGCAATGATGAAGAGCAAGAGCTGGAGCCGCATGCGGAGTGTCTCCTGAATGCCACCGAAAACATCTCCCAGGATTGTGATCTGGTCTGCAGCTTCACGCGGACCATCATGGAATTCTCGGAGCTCGACAACGTGCGGCACATCGCGAAAATGCGTCGACATCATGAGCTGCTAATGATGGTAGGTTCATGATGCGACGGATTGGGTGCACTCAGCTGGAAAGATTTTTGATTCACCCCTTTTTCAGGAACTAGGTCCGGTGTGCTCCACGCTGGGGTGCATGTCTGCCTGTCTAGCCGATGGAATGAACACGGAGTGCGAGGAGCCCGCGGGAACGATTGTGGTGGTGAGCTTTGATACCTTTGTGGGGAATAAAAGGGCTTGAAACTCCTATTCTATTCGGTTTCGAGACTCCTAGTCTATTCTGTCAAAAAGTTTAGGAAAATCGTGATGTAGAAATTTCTCTGGTAAAATTCTAATTAAATTCAAGGATTCCTTCAACTTTCATCAGAGTTCATATCTCATTTTTTGAGTAGTTAGATACCTCTTGATTTTATCTGAGATCAAACGAGATAAGTTTTAAGTCAGCTTAATCGCTTTCATCCAAAAAATTGTTACTTTTGTGCTGCCAGTTTTCCGAGTTTTTCAAACCCGTGTCGTAGAACATTACCGAATATCAGCACAATAAAGAAATAAAAATAATTTCTGAGGTCTTAAATTGTTCGAAGACTTGTCTGATCCAGAACTTTCCGGTAAACTTTTGCAATCAGATTTTTCCATGAGTAGGAGTTTTTCGTTCTCTTCAGTGTTGTCGCCGCTCAATAACTGAAAATGAACCAATTTTCATGGCGCTGGTTTCAGGTTTTAAAATTTTTACCCGAGAATTTCGTTTATGAAAATTCAGCTTTGAAAAATCTCTCTGACGATCTTAAACAAACTCTTTGAATGCTATTCTTTGATTTAAAACTTTTCCTATTCCCTTATATTCTATATTAGTATTTTTTCAAGATCAAATTGAAACACGTCAGACAATCGCTTAAGTTTCTCTCAATCGGGAAACTGCTTATTCTGCAATGTTTGACTTCGTTTTTGAAGGAATACCTAAAGGTTTGTTTTTTCGAAAGCAGAAAATTGTCGAATGAGGAATTTGGGATCCCTCTCATCCCTGGTTACTCTGCTCGGGCTGCATTTTTTTTGAAGATCCAAAAATTTGATCTGGTCGTGCCAGGTGCCCAAGGAGAAAATGTGTCGGGGAAGATTTATCGAAATTTCGTGAATACCCGAGGTCTGAGAAAGTGATCAACTAAGACTAAGAATCTCGGAATTTTCAGTTCTTCTTACATTTGGAAATTGCAGTGTGCTTTCATTCATTCATTCCACGACTTTATTTGGAAGTAAAAAACATACATATATACGTATGTGAATGAGATTCTTGAGCCGAGAGTATGAAATCACATGGGAGTCCCTATTCTGCAAGCTTTCGCATTAACGAGTTTCAGTTATCGAAAAAAAAACAGAAAGTGCCAGTGGGAGAAAAATTCCAGATGTTATCCAAAACCCTGAGAACGTTTGGAAACTTCAGAAAAGTGTTTTTCTAGTTTTTTTTTCGCATTTTGAAGTTTTTTAATTTTTTGAAAAGAAGGAGGGAGTTCTTTTTAGAAGTTGTTGGACTTTTGCAGAGTTTTGAGCAAGGTTTGGAATTTTCTCCCTTTTGCAGCCTCCCAGAACAATATATATTTTGAAATTCGTAGTGATTCTGCGTCGCCTTGAATATGAGAATTTTTAATTCGATTAAACACCAAAAAAACTCCCATTTGTAAAGCGAAACCAGTTTGAATACTGCGTAGAAATGGATTTGAATTTCGCGCCAACACCGTTTTTGAGGGTTTTCTACATTTGGAGACATGGTCACTGCCATTTTTGAAGTTACCGTGCATGCGGAGTTTGTACTCAATTTTTTTCCATGTTTTTTGACGGTCTCTTAAACATTTAATGAACAAATGTTAGATGACTGAAGGAGAAGGGCTAGATGATCGACCCTATTCTAATGTTCACGTGACCATATCTTTCAAGGGGAGCATTTTTCGAGCCTCAATATTCGTGGGCTATGTCAGCTAGCCCGAATGGTTTGATTGTACACGTAAAATTGAAAATGATTTCCAGCTCGAACGGTGCCCTTAATTCTTCTTGAAGTTTAATAGTTTTGTACCCAAAAAGAAAGTTTAAAATTTGAAGAGTGAAAAGCTGTCAGTTATTCTTATTTACAGTACAATGATTCGATGCTTGTGACTTGAACCGCTAGGATCATAGATTCCGGTTGACCATAACCACCGACTTTCGGTCGATGTGGTTGACTGAGGTCGCGATTATATTTCTATCGCAGAGCGACGCGGCGACATGCTATAAATACTGATCAACGCACGACGCGATATCTACCCATACTCACAAATGTCATCTCATGGCTTCGCGCCACGATGAAAGTGTGCTTCCCGGCCTACCCTAACCCTAAGGCAATCAGCGATGTGCGCGCTCTCACTGATTTGTGCCGCGGTGCTTGTTCACGAGCTCGTCTCTATCTTAGGCTGAGACGAGTTGAAGAGCATCGTGATTTCTGGAGAATTAGGACTTCCATCTGTTTTTTTTTTGTAAAACACTTCAGTGGATGGTTTTTGGGCTCGTAAATGCGCCGAAATCCGTAGAAAACCCGCTCTGTTTGAAAGCCGGGGACAAAGAGGTGAGAAAAAACGTCTTTTCTCTGTACGGGGAATCCTGCTTTTCTTTGATCCTGAGCGTGGCAAAATTCCTTTTTGAAAACGGTGGCAATCCATTGATTGAAGATATGTAATTGAAAAAAGTGTTGAGCTGGGTTTCAACGGAAGCTTTTCAGGAGGCTCTCCTGCAGCCGTTCTTCAAGGCCGCGTCCATTATTGACGAATTAGGGCCTCGTGCTAAAGCGACAGTGAGTCGGCAGCTCCCGGTCGAGTGCGAGTACTTAATAGACTCATCGGAATTGGTCGGCATCACAATGGGAAAGTTTGGCGTACGTGAATCTACTCATTCGATCCAACAGCCCAGTTGATTAAATCAGTGGCAACAAAATCACGGCTTCAGGTGGAAGGTAGCGGTGAAGGTAGCGGTGAAGGTAGTGGCGAAGGCAGTGGCGAGGGAAGTGGTGAGTCGAGCGGACTTATCGCGGACGAAGTCATCATTGACGATGAGCCGGTATTCCCTCCAAAGCCAGGTCAGCATTCCTTTTAGAAAGTTCTTCCTTTCACTTTGTTGTTGTCTATAGAAACCCTTTTCCAGGTCACGTATTCCGTCCCAAGCCAGTTGCACTGCCCAAGCCGAATGTTGGCCGAAGACTGCGCCCCATCATGGAGGAGCGTCGCCACTTCATCGTCGTGGCAGCTGCAGGCAGTTCTAAGAGTAGTGAGCTTTTGAGGTTGTCAGATTTTTGCGCGGAATTTCTGCGAGCCCTATCTGTAGAAAGTGGATATTGCTCACTTTACATCTGCTTCTTGCCGAGTTTTGGCTAAACATATCTCAGTAGACTGTCTGAAATCCAGTTTCTGTGCTTTAGGAATCCCGGGAATTAGATTTCGAATGTCCTCTGTCGAAAACCAAAATGTTAGTGATAGAGAATGCTTTTGCGCTGGAATATACCAGAAACAGACAGTGTGGGAAGAGTTTGCCATTGGACGTTCACACTAGGGACCCATATTTCTTAATAATATTGATGTGTGGAGGATGACAGTTCCAAGGCGCCAAGCCGTGATTGGGGATGGCGAAAAGGGGAGTGGCCAGGACTCGTCATTGGGCGCCATCCTCATGCACAGAATCTGGCGGGATGGCGTCGTCCAATGACGGAATTTCGTCGCTTCCCTTTCCCCGACCCTCTTTTCCGGCTTAGGGTCTCAAAGACCATCATAACTCGCGTATGGAAGTGGAGCCTTCTATAAGCACCATTAGTGCCAAGTATGACAGAACTCTGAATCTTATCAGCGAAGGCTAGCTGTGCGACGGTTATTTATCTTCACGGTAAGAAACCAGTGGCCAAACTGATTTTCTAGGGGTTATTGAAGCTACTCTATCGATGGGATCCACTTCTACAGCTTTTTATTGTTTTTTTTTTCGGGAAATCCATAGCTTCGATCAATCCCGAAAATTGATAAAACTCTTTATTAAGGATTCTCAACTTTCATAAATGTCAGGTTTGACCTGCTAGAGTTGACCGGTGAGATTCAGAGGTTTGTCCAGATAGTAGTCGGTTCGAACTGAACTGTCCGCTCATGCGGTCGGCGTGCGTAGTCATCGCGAAGGCTTTTTTTGCATGAGCCTCCACACAGTTGCAGACTACTGACTGGGATACTACTCAAAATATGTATATTAATTTTGGCGACCTTTTTTTCAGGTTGAAAAAAATGCGTATGCCGCGGTCGCTCAATATGCACGCCGACCGCGTTGGCGGACAGTCTTACTCGCACGGACAGTCTTACTCGGACGGACTTTATGTCTCCTTCACAATGATCAGTAGTCTTTAAGGCAGCATACATACCCGTAAAATTGTAAGGACAGTGGCGTTCAAAGACTCATGCCGGTCATACCAGATTGCATATGTCGTTTGAATCTACAAAAGCGGGCTAAAATGTCCTTTTCCGGGCAATCACTTTGAGTGTGTCCACATTACTAGCCGGGGAGTAGCAGATAGTGGGCGAGGTTTAACTTCTTTGGAGACTAAGATTTGTTTGCTCATTTTCGGTCATTATAGTTCTCGTTTGAGGCTCCCAATGGTAAAAGCCGTGATAGTATCTGTAGCTCAACCATTTTCGTCGAACGTGTACGATGCCCTTCAAAATCGCAACGCCGAAAGGTCTGTTGCGAATGGCCCGTAATTCCTCATTAGATCGCTGCGGTAAGGGCCCCGTCACAGTTTGTCGGAAAAACCGTCTGACAAGGTATCGACAACCGGTTGCAAACGCCGTCTCCAACTATATTCATACCAGTTGATGTAATTTCAATGACACTTCAAAATCCATCTTGGTAGCTGTTGCAAAGTTCTCTGAATCGAGTTGAAGGCATCATACCTTCATTTGTAAAAAAAACAGCTTGAGTACACTGTAAAAAAGAATTCGAAGTTCGCGCCAAAATTTCTTTCTTCATCTGAAGACCTAGTCGCTGCTATTTTCAACGTTTTCCTATATGTGGAGTTCGTACCACAAATGTTTTCCATGTTTTTTGACGGTCACATAAACATTTCATACAAAAGTGCTAGATGATCGTCACAGAAGTGCTAGATGATCGACCCAACAACAGCTTTTAGATGTGGCCATAACTTTTAAGGTGCGCGTTTTCAATGCCTCAGGTTTCGTGGGTGAAGTCATCTAGCCTCAATTGCTCGATTGCACACAAAAGATTGAAAGTGATTTCCAGCGCGCACGATGTCTTCAAGCGGATTTTCTCAGCAGGGCGCTAAGGTAAGGGTACACTAATAAGGAATTTTCACAGGATGTTCAGGAAAATGGTTTTGAATTTGACTCAAAATCTATTTCATAGGGTTACCCGAGGTCCTTAACACGAAACTGTGGCCCAGTTGTCGATTTTCGTGCAGTTTCGACAAGTTCGGCACAAAGACCGGGGAAAATTTTCCTGGATAAAATGCGACTTTCGAAGATTTCCAAAACGCAATGATAGATTTGGCTTCAAACTTCCTTGCAAAGGTTATTTAGAGTCTCGAACTACGAATCTGAGATCCGCTTATCGATTTTTTTGATATATTACGGTAGGTTACGGTGGGTGCACGGTAGTTTCGTAAATGTCTCAGGTTTTGCTCAAAACTTCTCTGTGGGGTTATCTGGGGTGTTGAGCACGAATACGAAGTCTATTGATCGTTATTCAAAATACTGTGGTAGGATACGCCTGCTAAATAGTATTATATCTACCGTAAACTACAGTAAGCCTCAGAATATCGAGAAAAAGCCTCTGATTTGTATTCAGGATCATGAATAATTTATAGGAAAAAAATTGGGCCAAATTGGGAACTGTTCTTCCAAACACCCTAAAAATGGCGATAAGGGTACCCTTACCCTTCCGTCCAGTTGAAACCCGCTCAACTCGGCTTAGAGAACTTAGCAGCTACATACAGACATAGCTTTAAAACGGTATTGGATTCGTCGACTGCTATGAATTTCGTTGGAAACAGCGTTTGCGACACGTTGCCGACCCCGGTCTTCTACCAGCCGGTGAATAATCGTTGACATAATATGACTCCGAGACGCATTCGGACGCAAAGCATGCATCTTTTTGTGCTGGGTTATCGTGCGAGAGGTCAATATGGACCGGGTGGGTTACAATCGGACGCAGACGGACTCAACTGGGCTGGGATTCATGAACGGGAAACCGTGGGCTACAGTTGGGTTTGCCTTGGAAATAGCACGCAATCTCTGGAGGCAAACCCAACTGTAGCCCACGGTTTGCGTTCGTGAATGCCAGCCCAGGTGCGATTGTTCATCTCATTTTCCACCAGTCTGGTACGTACCGAACGGATGGGATTCGGCCGATCGGCCAGCTCTGGTGGGGGCCTAAGAGAAAATTACCTCATCAGAGTAATCATCGATTGCATACCGTCTGTCCCTCAGCACGGAGTCAAGGCGGAGTAAGGTGGATGTGAAGCGAGCGGCCGCGGTGTGTGCTCAAGATAAATTACAAGTAACTTTCTCAGTTGTCGAAAACGACTTTTATTTGTTGTTATCATTTCTTATTCGCGTAGCATTCATTCCGGTAGGCATAAGAATATCAAAAAAAATCTGAAGAGTCGTTGGAGAGAATAGGAGAACCCACAAGTGATCTGCTGCAAGCGCGTAGCGCGGCCGCCAGTTCGCCAGTACTTCTTTGAGGGTGGTTGTTCCGAAGCCTAACACTATGGAAAGGGCAGTCACATCAGGGAAAAGACCTTAGCACCGCTACTGGGCCAGCAGAGTGGCGTCGCCAAATCGCGGTGCTTACAACCCTCTGATCTGACCACCCTCTTTGCTGTTTTATGCCTCGAAACGACCATCATTCCGTTTAGGGGGTAGACTTTAAATTAATCTGAAATGCATTCGATAATAAGGTGGTTCCGATTATTGAGTGGACACCTAGAATTATCATGATTTCTCACTTTGTTAAAGGCAGCGTTCACGATTATCATCCTTGTTGACTTTCCGCAGTGAAATGATAGGCGAGAAGGATCCTAGGCTCCCAGAGTCGAAAGAGTGGTAGAAAACGAGCCAGGAGTGGCGAAATAGCGGCTGCAAACAAGCGTTTTGGTGCCCCAGACACGCCTGGTGCCCCAGATCCGCCCCCTCGGAATGAACAAATGAAGACTCAGATTACAGGAATGATCAAGTCAAGGAAGTGCTGATAAGTGAGCTGATCGCTTCATTGCACTGATAGGTATCATCCTTCTAGCGGTCAATTCCTTCACGCTCAAAAATAAACGTAAGCAAGGGAGGCCCTATTTTGGCTCGAAAACGCGTCTTTCATGTCTTTGTTAAACGCCTTCCTATAAAGGGCACCAGACCTTTCGTAAACCGTGGAGATATCGGAAGTGAAATTTATCGTGAACACTGCCTTTAAGAAACTTTCCCTGATTCACCAAGGGTGCAGAATTTCTGGGTTGGCCGAACTTTGACATACATAGGTGCCAATTTTCTTTTCGGCCTACCACCTCTTCAATGTCAAAGGATGTTTTATAATTGCCTTTCTAATTTTAGCACGTTTCGCAAGAAGAGCGTCGCCGGAAATCCACTCACACGAGAACCACGACTCCCGCGAACACCTAGTTCCCGTTCCACATCGCGTCGTTCCCGCCACTGTTCCCGACACCGCTCCCACCACCGCTCCCGCCACCGTTCCCGCCACCGTTCCGGTCACCCATCGCCGCATCGTTCACAAGGACTCTCGGGACCATAGTGATGAGCAATGTCAGTTTTTTTTTCGACTTTGATTTTTTCGACTTCCCACTCAAATGTAGCAAGAAGATCTATGAGTTCTTTTCTATTTTCAGTGCGTCTTGCGAGAGGAGCATCGCTGGAACTTCACTCACATGAGAACCACGACTCCCGCGAACACCTAGTTCCCGCCTCCCTTCGCCCCATTGTTCACAAGGACTCTCGGGACCATAGTGATGAGCATCTTGTTATGGCTCGTGGAAGAAACTGAACAATAACTATGTCTGGTTTTACTGCATGCTTTTCTACTCTGATTGCCACCGATCTGTGATTATCGCAATGTGATAATGTTTTAATTTTTTATGCTGATATAAATGCCTATAACTGCTGACTGTGCCTGAGAAGCATATGTATGTTTGTCCTGAAAATATGCTACAAGCCTTTATGCCCGTACTATGCTTCGGCGGAAAGAAATTCTGACGCTAGAACATTTCCGCAGGATTCCTGCTATTCCAGGTTGAGCGGCTACCTACGGTGAGAATGTGCAACGAAATGATCTTCAAAATTGCGACCGATAGGGGCTGCCTGTGGGCTAACCGTGGGTAGCGCTCAAAAACTGTATATGATACATCGACCGATCAGATATGGACGAATCCATGTGGAAGCGCGTTACCACACGCTTCCGTCCCCATGACAGCCCTATGACCGTAGACATGAAACTACGGCAGCATCCCAGGAACGTTTCAAGAACCAGACGATGTCTGAAGCAGGCGGATTTTGGAGCCTTCCGGAAGACTGGTTTCATGAATACGGGCACTGGTGTAGTCGACCAAGGACGGCTTGCTCCAAATATCACTGCGGGTGCGTGTGAGGCAGTGGCAAGAGGCGCCACTGTCACGCACACGGTCGAGTGATCGATCTCCGCCCGAGGCCAGGCAAGCCTTCTATCCCTCCGGGGTCGGGAAATTTGTACGAGATTCGAATGAGAGGATAAAATAACTGACTCGAACAACTGCTGGCAACTGCTAGTCCTTGTATAGGCCTAATACATATTCAAAAGCCTGCGATTCTGAATGGAAGCCGAATGTGTGGCGCATGCACAGAGTGATTGGCATACATACGCCGAGAAGTCTACTCTACTATAATTGCGGGAGGCGGACGGGGGTGCGCAAGTGTGTTAGATACGTACGAACTGATATTCCGGCAGCTTTCCTTATTACGCTAGAACTTCTTGAGTGCAGTCATACAAAGCTTGAGTGCATTGATATTCTGTGGCCGGATGCATATAGTGAAGTTCCAATCGCAGTTTGAATTTAAATCTTTTTTCTTCAGGAAACAAGCCACGGACCTAACCATACCTCTTTCAAAGTTTCCCGAACAGTCCTAAGGTCGCAAAGTCCATCCCCGGATGGCCAAAGTCTTCGATCGCCAATCAGGGATAGGCTTCGGGTATTTTGGTTCCATACTGGTTAACCTTTCCGCATTCTTATTAACTGCATGTTTGTCATTCAAAGGCGTCTGACCGGCGTGAGTATCGAGCTGCTGTCGTAAAGACATTTTTCGAACTTGCAAATCGTTTAGCAGAAATATCAAATGAATATTGTCTAAAGCCCCACTCACCCGTTAACAGTAGTGAGAAGACCCGTACGGAAAACGCCTCTGCGACGGCCATTCGGCGCGCACTCCGACTGCGTGGGCGAACAGTCTTCTTCGGATAGGCCTTATATGTACTACATATTATGAAAAAAAAACGTGAAAATAACAAGGACACAGTGGGACCATTCTGTCATTTTTGTATACATTTTTTGAATGTGACGAACTCATAGAAATAATTGAGAAATACGTGTTGTATATGTACAGTATAAGGTTTTCCGAGAATATCATGGCTTCAGATTGTGTCTGTACTCAAAGCATATGGTAGCGCCGAAGTTTTCGAAACATTGAGCCTTGAGGAAGGTCAAGTTTCGAAGCTTTCGTCGAGTGTGTGCACAAGAAGAAAGAACATCCACTCATCACACACACTCTATGAACCTTAAAGCTTCATAAACGCCACAGAAACTTCCACGGACTGATCAGAAAAGGTTCCACAATGCCCGAGAAGAGCTTGAGCCAAGAAACAGCCACGGAATGCCTGTTGTCAGCGTAATAGCAAACAAATGGCAGGCAAATAGCTGGTTACCGCCAAATAGCCGAGAATTGGCCACCAAATAATGCTCTCCTGGAATACAAACAACGTAATCTAGAGGCATAATTCAGTTTTCAACACCGCCGTCAGTTCAATAATCCAAGTGTGAGGTACCTGGACCTCGCTCAGCCTGCGAAAGCCCCGCCAAACCGCTAGCGGCCTTCGGTTGCGGCAACGCGAGTCGGTGTGCCGCCTGCGTCTCACTTGGAAGTGACCAGACCTGTCTGCCAGAACTACGCATGTAGCCATGTTTTTCTGATCGATCACCTTCCGAGTAATTGTGAAACCCCTATTTTAGCTGCCCGAGTAATGATAAAATTATTGAAATTTTTTCATCAACAACATTAAAAAAAGCTCAGACCTCTCTCAAAGGGAACATTTGAGGCGCTGAACACGAATATGAGCCACGTTTTCGACAATTCGAACGATAAAGACAGTTTACGGCAGATAAATTTTATTTTACCTATAGAGCTCGCAACTTATACGCCCATAACTTTTTCTTTTACTATTACTCGGTCATCTAGGATAGAGTTTTTATGACTACCCGGGAGGTAGTCGATCAGAAAAACCAGGTCTCATGAATAGTTCTGGCGACCAGTTCTGGTCATTCCCTTGTCAGTAAAAACTTTGGAGCTGGGGGAGGACGGAGTACGGGGAGGCGTCGGCGCCAACCGGCTGGCAGCAGTCACCGATCTCGGCCGAGTCGCCCCAACAGCGAGTTCGATGGCTCCCTCGCTCGTTGATTGGCGATCGACGGAGATCACGCACGTAAGATCAGAGCCTGTGCGTGAAGAACAATCGTTTCCTTCTACAAAAAGGAAGGCGACTTTCTCTATTAAAGCAAATGGATCATTGTGAATAATATGAGTGTCTATAGTACTAGAATTAGAGCTCCAGTAGTCCGCAAAAGAGTTGAACTATTTGCACTCATGTCAGAAATTCGCCCACCCAGGGTTCCAACCCCTTGAAAAAATCGGAGAAAACTTCGCACTCATGCCAGAATTTCGCCCATCCGGGGTTCCAACCCCTTGAAAAAATTGGAGAAAACTGCGCACTCATGTCAGAAATTCGCCCACCCGGGGTTCCAACCCCTTGAAAAAATCGGAGAAAACTTCGCACTCATGTCAGAATTTCGCCCATCCGGCGTTCCAACCCCTTGAAAAAATCGGAGAAAACTTCGCACTCATGCCAGAATTTCGCCCACCCGGGGTTCCAACCCCTTGAAAAAAATCGGAGAAAACTACGCACTCATGTCAGAAATTCGCCCACCCGGGGTTCCAACCCCTTGAAAAAATCGGAGAAAACTTCGCACTCATGTCAGAATTTCGCCCATCCGGGGTTCCAACCCCTTGAAAAAATCGGAGAAAACTTCGCACTCATGCCAGAATTTCGCCCATCCGGGGTTCCAATCCCTTGAAAAAATCGGAGAAACTGCGCACTCATGTCAGAATTTCGCCCACCCGGGGTTCCAACTCCTTGAAAAAATCGGAGAAAACTTCGCACTCATGTCAGAATTTCGCCCACCCGGGGTTCCAACCCCTTGAAAAAATCGGAGAAAACTTCGCACTCATGCCAGAATTTCGCCCACCCGGAGTTCCAACCCCTTGAAAAAAACGGAGAAAACTGCGCACTCATGTCAGAAATTCGCCCGCCCGGGGTTCCAACCCCTGAAAAATCGGAGAAAACTTCGCACTCATGCCAGAATTTCGCCCATCCGGAGTTCCAACCCTTGAAAACATCGGAGAAAACTGCGCACTCATGTCAGAATTTCGCCCACCCGGGGTTCCAACCCCTTGAAAAAATCGGAGAAAACTTCGCACTCATGTCAGAATTTCGCCCATCCGGCGTTCCAACCCCTTGAAAAAATCGGAGAAAACTTCGCACTCATGCCAGAATTTCGCCCACCCGGAGTTCCAACCCCTTGAAAAAAACGGAGAAAACTGCGCACTCATGTCAGAAATTCGCCCGCCCGGGGTTCCAACCCCTTGAAAAAATCGGAGAAAACTTCGCACTCATGCCAGAATTTCGCCCATCCGGGGTTCCAACCCCTTGAAAAAATCGGAGAAAACTGCGCACTCATGCCAGAATTTCGCCCACCCGGAGTTCCAATACTTTGAAAATTAGGAGATTGTGTCCTCCCTAGAAAGTACTATAACCCCTCAAAAAACTCGGGGGCTATTTGCTTTAATAAAAGAAATCGTCACCCTATTTGTTTGAAAAAAAAAACGATTGAGTTCCACTCACAGGCCCTGATCTTGTGTGCGTGATCTCCTCCGATCGCCCATTAACGAGCGAGCGAGCCATCGATCTTGCTGTCGGGGCGACTCGGCCGAGAGCGCTCATTGCTGCCAGCCGGTTGGCGCCGACGCCACCCCGTACTCCGTCCTCCCCCTGTACCAAAACTTTCAAGGCAAGGTTAGCACCCCAAAACGCTGTTTTAGCTTAGCTTGAAAGGCGGGATTCGCCATCGCTGCATAAATATGAGAAGCGAGTGAACAATCAGGCACACTGTGCAGGAAATATGCAGCTTCATAACCACATAGTAATCTCAAAATTCAGGTCTGAAGGAATATTCGGCCTGGGGGGACAGTCTCTTTTGGACGAGCTCTAACAGCGCCCACAGTGCCCAAAGGCACTGTGCGCGCTGTTAAAGCCCGTCCAAAAGAGACTGTCCGCCCACGCGGTCGGTGTGCGTGTCGACCGGCTGTTGCAAAGACATTTTTATTTTATTTTGGAAATCGATTAACAGAAGTACCTGAAGAATTGTAAACAACATCTCAGTCAGCCGGTTGCAGCCATGGAAAGGCTCATCCGGAAATGCCTTTGCGATGGCCGCTCCAGATGCACGCCGACCGCGTGAGCGGACAGTTCATTTCGGACGGACTTTACCAACTACCGATTCTTATGTTCGGTAAATCAACTGAGGCTGGTAGAGATCTCTAACAGAAAGTGTACTCTCTAAACTGCACTTACGTGTAGTTATTGCCGCCCGAAAATGGAGGTTGTTCCGAGGAGGAGGAGCCTTGTGCTGGCCATCTAGCACAGAAAATCGGAATGTCGTAGATTACTTGAAAAAAAAATCAGAAACGGCCATGGTTCGATCTCTTAAAGGAGTGCCGGAAAACTCCAGTTTACTTGACCTTCCTTGAGATTTCATGTTCGAACACAACCTGACACCCATTCACTTGAAAACACATTGTTGGCGGCGAAAAGGTGGATCGTCTTCTTTTATTTCTCCATGATGTGTCCTCTCCATGTCTCACTATTTTTCTGATTGTTCAGTACTTTCTTTCGCTACTTTACTGCGAAAAGTTCCCCGCTACCCTATTTGGCATACTTTAAAAGCAGAGTTCATGATAATCCTCAACTCCGAGATTATCTGCCAGAACAGTTGCCTGGCCCCCGGTTTGAGTTGAAAGGACAAAAAACTAGGGCGAACTGGACAGAAGTACGCCAAATTCCTCCTTTCGAGCCAGTCGAAGAGATGCTCATTAGACTTATAGTACCGCACAAAAGTTTTGATGCGTTTTTCGGGCTCACAAAGCGCCGCATCGCCAAAACCTGCTTCAAAGTGGTGCGATTCCAATTTCAAGTTATGCCTGGATTGCCTCCATCGGATCATATACGATAGTGTTATAAAATAATAGATTCAACTCTAGAAGTTTATCGAAAATTGCATATTTGCACCTCTAAACTCCTCATTATGAACTGATCAGACTGTCATGACAGCAGAAATCTGTCATTTTCAGAGCTGTGGCCTACGTGCATTTTAGATGGAAATATATACACATATGTCAACAAAACTTTGCAGTTAGAATGACTTTCTACACAAACCATTGCATTCGCTTTCGCTCCGTTGAGAGGAACACGAAAACTACCTGAACAACTGATTGCGTCAATTTTGAAGTGAGTTATGGCGATGCGGCGCTTCGCGAAAAACGCCGGAAAACTTTTTTTTGCGTGATTTTGTTCTAAACTTTCTTGTTGGCCTCTCACATGGACCTGCCGAGTAGGTTCATGTGAAAGGCCAACAAGAGGCACATGCCTTTTGTACCGCATTGCACTATCGGGCAATACCAGGAGAAAATTTTCAGGTTGAGTAGTAGTGGCAGTATTTCAGATTAATGCTGATTTCACTCCTTGGTCTAGTACTTATTGCTTACACTGTATCAGGACAATGGAGTAAGTTCTTCACGAATAGTCTCGTTACAACACTTAGGTTCCTAATTGTATTACTCTCTACAGACGGCTTGTGATTTGGCGTGGTGGTATATATTTCGAGAATTTCTTGTTTTAAGAAGTGAAATACTTAACAGTATTAATTTGCCATGTGAATAAACTTGAAAGGAACCCTAGAGTTCATTCAAACGATCTCGCATTGATTTGAATATGCATTCCTTTGGTGAACAGGGGAGATCGATTGTGACATATAGCCTGGCTCCCTCATTTCGAGCCGGTCAAAGTAAAGCCCCATTCATAGCTAGTCGCTTCGACTTGAAGTCGAAGCGATCAACAATACTGCCGCGATTTGAAATCGCTGGACGAAGCGATTTGAAATCGCTCCGTCCACTGATTTCAAATCGCTCGGGCGGTCGCAATTTTTCGAATTGCGGACCCCACCGCGGGGATGAAAAAAAGCTTTCTTCTACTTATTCTTCCTTATTCCTTCTTATTTTTTAGGACATTAATGCTCTTACCTTCTAATTGAAAATGTTTCGCATAGATTCCGAAACAAAATTGGTTTCAAAAGATGATGGGGTGCAATTCGCTCGAACGGCAACATAAAACTATAAGTAAAGTTACTAGTTGCTCGAAGCCGACGTGAAATGTGATTTTTCGGTAGCCTCATTACATTTCTCATCTCTCTCATCGTAAGTGCATGATAAATACTCGTTTTCCCTTTCACATGCCGTATTTTATGCGAGTGAACTGTGACTTCTGCAATTTCGCGCCACTTATGCAAGGTTAGAACGAAAGATTGCGGACTAGTCGCTTCGACTAGACGAATCGCTTCCATCATGGAAGCGACGCGATTAATCGAAGCGACCTAACAAAATCAAGCAGGTCGCTTCGACCAGCTATGAAATACTCCACTCGCTCGGCGATCGCGACTGAAACTGCAAACTGTTCCAAACCGTCGCGACTCAGTGCAATATCTGTTGGCGCGATGAATTTTGTAACTGTTGGCAGTGCCGCGACTAGACGAAGCGACCTGCTATGAATGAGCCTTGAGGCTTATCGTGCTTATCATGTCAGAACCTCCCCATCAGTGTTATATTTTGTTATGGCCGACCGCTCCGCTGCTTTCTCTGCCGGACTCATCCGAGACAGCTAGGCTTTACAAAAACCAAATCACGCTCGCCTCGCCGAGCACTGACTAGGCGGAAGCCGCACAGCCCGCCCCTCATCCATTCGCTGGACCAAATCTGGTGAAGGCCTCAATGTTGATTAGCACTGCTTTATAAGACTAGCACCTTCTGAGCCTGGTACTGAATTGGATCTCTTGCTGGGAGGAGACTATCCGCCAATATCATCTCCCCTGTGATAGGTAAGTCAACGGCAGGAAAGTGGGCGCGTAACCCTCCCCCCTCCAGCAAGAGATCTGAACAAGAACCGTGGAATTGAGTTTGGCACAATACAGTTTAGATGAAAGACATTTTTACAGCTTTGCACGCCTTCCGCCGAGATACATAAATAGTAGTGTTGGATCAAAGAATTTCAATTTTCCGATTAATTCTAATATTTCCTTAATATTTCCATTTTATGTTCGAAGTGGTTCCTTGCAAGAGCCTTCCAGAGTGGCGTCGCAGCAAGACTCGCTGTCGCGAAGACGGTGTGAATGAGGGGGGCGCTACGCAGCGCAAACTGCGCCGTGCAACGGGGGCGACCGCCGCGCTTTCAGAGTGCGCGAGCTAGCAGCGACGGCAACAATGTCGCACGATGAAAATGATTTCGACCATTTTGTCACTGTCGCTGCCGTCCCGCCGCAGTTTCTTTCTATTTGACATCTACCTTTCTATAGGATATTTATTTCCCCTATTTCACTGTTTTTTTCAATCGAACAAACGGCGGCGAAGAGGTAAGAGACGCACAGAAAGAAATATGATTCGGCAACAAGTCATGGTCAAGCCCAATTTCTCTCGCTCTGGAGAGCGTCGCCAAGATTTCTGCAGTGACGCCACTCTGAAATGCCTCTACTCGCACAGGCAACCCAAACGAAGAGATTTAATGCCCATTATGCGATGCGCAAAATCTGCGCTGATGATGCGCAACAAAAAGCGGCGAAAATTTCACGATGCGCTCCAATCAGGGGTGTGCGGAAATTTCTGTTTTCTGATTTCTGTTTTCTGGCCGTTTTGGCCTTTCTGTTTTCTGATTTCTGTTCTCTGAAAAACTTGCAAAAATCAGAAAAAAATCAGCAAAAGTCAACGAGAACCAGGTCGGTTGGACAGTGCAGCTTGTTTAGTCGTTTATGTGGGTTCGCTCTTGTTTGTGTTCAATTGTGCGATTGCTGCTAAAGGTAGGGATCGCCGTAAGAAACGGTTGTTTCTAGTATATTTATGAAACGGTAGATATGATCATCACAAAAGTGAAATTAGGTGAAAACTCAGAGGAAAAACGCTCAGGAACAAAATATTGTTGGTTATCACCCTGCCCACAATTAACTAAATTTCTATGTATGTTTGTTTTGCCGTCTTCCGCCTTGCTGTTAAACCCTTTTCATACTTTTGCGAAGCAGCAATTCCGCGGATTATCAATAGAGAAATGAAAGATCAAATGCTCGGTAACGGTATCAAACATCTGATTTCTCATTTTCCTACTGATATTGCGCGGGATTTGCCGCTTCCATAGAAGCATGAATAGGTTGCTAAACGAGAAAACCAGCACTTATGTGAATCGTGTTAGTTGGGGCGTGCGCACACCCACCAATTAGCTGTTTTAAGCTGTTTTTTTGCGTTTCTCCTTTAACTTTTCACTTTTCTCGCTTTTGTGATGGTAAAACCTGCATTCTTATCATCAGTACTCATCAATTGATTTTATCGCAAACCCTGCTCACCTACGCAGAACTTCGGCACAATGGAGGTTGTGTCCTAGGGCAGAGATCGAGTGCGAACCTCCGCTAGCAACAGCAGCTGCTGCTGACAGCGGTATATGATTCTAACACTGGCTGGGGTTGAACCCGTCGATATCAATAGCAACTGCTGCTGTTAGCTGTCAGCAGCCGCTGCTGACAACGAGGGATGCAACTCCTACTGTGCTGACGTACTGGCGTTCTCTGAGAAATTCACCTGATCAACAGCCAAGAAATGCATGTTTTCTGCGCGCGTGATAGCCGGGAAATGGTCTGGAAGTAGCTGGTTGCAGCATAATAGCCTAGAAACATCGCCAAAAAATGTTTGCCGAGAAATGGACGCCAAATAGTGCTCCCCAAAAGATGTACAGCTCAACTCCGCATTGCCGTTCAGTCCGCAAAGTGCACGCTGATTGCGAAAGCGTGCTGCGGCGCGGTTGCGAGAATCCTCAGACAGGGATGTGGGATCACCTGGACACCAAAGGCAAAAACCGCCCGGGCGACCCTACATCCATGTCTGAGGATACTCGCGATTCCTGAGGCATTATTTGGATGTCAACCCCGCGGTCGGTTCAATTACACAAGTTTGCGGTACTTGGGCCAAGGCGGCTGCTCGGCGAGCCGGAAAAGACTGCGTCGAGAGTTGGTGTGCCTGTGACGTCTTGGTTATTTCTCGGTTATTGCTCGGCTACGTCTAGGCTATTTTGTAAAGAACATGATCTTAGCCGCCTAATACTTGAGAAAAAACAAGAAATATTCGAGAAATAGCACATCAAGAACCGCTGTGGAGCCTGGTGGGCTATTTCTCGGCTAAAACTCTCAGAGTGAGTGCCTTCAATGATGATCTACCTTTCATTGATGTGCCATCGCTACTATCTTTGTATTATTAGTTCTTTGCCCAGTCTCGTAGATATGGTATGACAGGTATAGCAAAGATGTTCAGAATTACACTCTCTTTCCTCTTCAAAAAAAGTTAAAATGCAATGAGTTTTTTTTCTAAAATTTTTCTGTTTTCTGTTTTCTGGCCGTTTTGGCCTTTCTGTTTTCTGATTTCTGTTCTCTGACAAACTCGATTTTCTGTTTTCTGTTTTCTGAAATTTTTTTAAAAATTTCCGCACACCCCTGGCTCCAATTGGATGCGTGCACTGTATGGCTACTGTAGAATGGAATGTCGAGTGGTAACACCAGATACGCTTATTTGAGTAACAGTGCATGCCGAATCTACCAATATCCAACTCGTTATCCGATCCGAATCGTGGCATTTTTCGGATATTTGGTATCCGAATCAATATCCGACTCATGGCACATTTCGGTGATTCAGATTTCGGATCAAACGGATTTTGGCGTTTTTTCGGTAAATCGGATTTTGGATCATTCGGATTTTGGCGTTTTTTCGGTGAATCGGATTTTGGATCATTCGGATTTTGACACTTTTTCGGTGATTCGGATGTTGGATCACAAGATGCACACCCACGCCGCTTCGCGGCGTACTTGTAGGCGTGTATTTTGACGCATAAAATGATATCCTCATTGTCAAAGAGAACTTAGTTATTATAGTTCCTCGAAACCCAATCCGATCCCACACACTTTTTCCTGCGTCGGCGCACTTACAGTTGGGTGCCGTGCACTTACTCCGGCGCTCAGCGAACTCCCAGTTGCATCCAAGACACTTTTCTCGGCGCACTCCCGGATGGGTCCAACACACTTTTCTCGGCGCACTCCCCGTTGGATCCAACACACTTTTTTCGGCACTCGCCCCACTCCCAGTTGGGTCCAACACACTTTTCCCGGCGCTCCGCGCACTCCCAGTTGGGTCCAGCACACTTTTTTCGGCGCTCGGCGCTTTCCCAGTTGGGGCCCAACACACTTTTCCCGGCGCTCGGCGCACTCCCAGTTTGGTTCAACACACTTTTCCCGGCGCTCGGCGCACTCCCAGTTGGGTCCAACACACTTTTCCCGGCGCTCGGCGCACTCCCAGTTGGGTCCTCCACACTTTTCCAGACGCTCGGCGCACTCCCGGATGGGTCCAACACACTTTTCTCGGCGCACTCCCCGTTGGATCCAACACACTTTTTTCGGCACTCGCCGCACTCCCAGTTGGGTCCAGCACACTTTTCTCGGCGCTCGGCGCACTCCCAGTTGGGTCCAGCACACTTTTTTCGGCGCTCGGCGCTTTCCCAGTTGGGGCCCAACACACTTTTCCCAGCGCTCGGCGCACTCCCAGTTAGGTCCAACACACTTTTCGCGGCGCTCGGCGCACTCCCAGTTGGGTCCACCACACTTTTCCCGACGCTCGGCGCACTCCCAGTTGGGTCCACCACACTTTTCCAGACGCTCAGCGCACTCCCAGTTGGGTCCACCACACTTTTCCCGACGCTTGGCGCACTTCCAGTTGGGTCCACCACACTTTTCCTGACGCTCAGCGCACCCCAGTTGGGTCCAACACACTTTTCTCGGCGCTCAGCGCACTCCTGGTTGGGTCCAAAAAACTTTTCCCGGCGCTCGGCGCACTCCCAGTTGGGTCCAACACACTTTTCTCGGCTCTCGACGCACTCCCAGTTGGGTCCAGTACACTTTTACCGGCGCTCGGCGCACTCCCAGTTGGGTCCAACACACTTTTCTCGGCGCACTCCCATTTGGGTCCCACACACAATTCTCGGCGCTCGGTTCACTCCCAGTTAGGTCCAACACACTTTTCGCGGCGCTCGGCGCACTCCCATTTGGGTCCAACACACTTTTCTCGGCGCTGGGCGCACTCCCAGTTGGGTCCAGTACACTTTTACCGGCGCTCGGCGCACTCCCAGTTGGGTCCAACACACTTTTCTCGGCGCTCGGTTCACTCCCAGTTAGGTCCAACACACTTTTCGCGGCGCTCGGCGCACTCCCATTTGGGTCCAACACACTTTTCTTGGCGCTCGGCGCACTCCCATGTGGGTCTCACACACGATTCTCGGCGCTCGGTTCACTCCCAGTTAGGTCCAACACACTTTTCTTAGCGCTCGGCGCACTCCTATTTGGGTCCCACACACCATTCCCGGCGTTCGGCGCACTCACAGTTGGGTCCAGTACACTTTTCCTGGCGCTCGGCGCACTCCCAGTTGGGTCCAACACACTTTTCCCGGCGCTCGGTGCACTCCCAGTTGGGTCCAACACACTTTTCCCGGCGTTCGGCGCACTCACAGTTGGGTCCAGTACACTTTTCCTGGCGCTCGGAACACTCACATTTGGGTCCAACACACTTTTCGCGGCGCCCGGCGCACTCCCAGTGAAATCCCGTCTACCTTCCCAGGGCTCCTACTGCACATGCAGCCGCCCATGAAGGCGCTCAGCAACGTTTTACATAGGAAACTGATGATATCGTGTTATCAGTATACGCCATCACATCATAACAACAAACCGAATTGCTTCATTTCTGAAAACAAACCGACCGAATTTCCGTTCACTCTCACACACACACACACACAGATGGTCACACACACCAAACATCGTATAGTTAGTAGGATTCGGATTTTGACGTTTTTTCGGTGAATCAGATTTTGAATCATAAAATTTTCGGATATCCGAAAATGAGTGAGTCGGATCCAATGTATAGTCCACACCTTGTACGTTAGAAGCCGCTAATTTAGTTTTTCTCTGAGCGTTTTCCTTCGCTGTTTCTTTACTATTTGATAGCTCACGACCGAAAAACCCCATTTTTAGTCGAACTCGAATATAATATTCAACGTGGCCACTCCATAAAGGCACAGTCCAACCTCGGAATCGATATTTCGCTATTCTGCTTAACTTGGAGGAAATTTCACGCTGATCACAATGGTGTCTCCAGAAGCGCTCGGAACCCACTATGAACGGAGTTATGGCCCCTCAAAGATTTTGGATTTGAACGGCGAGGAGTTCACCAACGAGTTGTCCCGAGCCTGTATTTTCTCGTTATTTGCAGCCATCGTTCTAAACCAGGCCGCAATATAAAGCCATACCGTAAACAATTGGAGCAACGTAGATTTTGAATAGAACCTATCGCTCTTCTCTTACCTATTGCTTGTCGGTGGGCGTAACCCACTTTTTCTTTCATGGGGCGGGGTCGGCTTTTTCCTCGCTTATTTGAGCGAATTGAGATTTCGCGCTGGGCAGTGTTGCTATACACGGCGACCGGACTATAATATCAAAACTTACCCCTGAGGTTGGACTGTGCCTTTAGGACGGCACCTACCTGCTGCTGGTTATTATGGAACAAGAATACTAAAGACATGCCCAAAAGCTTGGGCAGCGTGATAGTTCGGACCTGAAAAGTGCTACAGCTAAACGTGATTAAGAAACATCATGATCTTTACATTGAAAAACAAACACAATGTTCCAATCCCAGGTTCAGTGTCAAAGTGTTTCCGAATTGTTTCGTTCCGGAGATTTCATGCCTCTTGACGGAAATTCTTCCTCCTTGCGCAACTGACCGTTTGCTTGAGCAACATTTCACTTTCGTTTCAGCGACTGATTTTCGATGTTCTTCAGCAGCAGATGAAGAACCAGATTTTGTAGCTGCAATAGAACTAGTCTGAAAAAAATCCCACTCATGAGATCGAAATCCTTGAAATGTTATTAAAAAACTCATACATGATGAACCAGCCTTCCCAAGCTCGACTTCGAAAAAGGGAGTTACGCGAAATGCGTCGCTCAATGGAAAATTTTGAAGTCTTTTCTGATCGTTTGTTACTAGCCGAGCCATATGAAGTATACACAGCTGTTTGGAAGTATTATATTACAAATACAAAACCGCTGCTAACATAGGGAATTAGGGGCGAAGTGGGTAGAGTTGGCAACAAAGGCGTCTCGTACCTAAACCTGCTCTGAAGTGCTCCAATCTAGATATTGAAAACACCTTCTAAAAAACTAAGTTTGAATTGCAGAACTCTCTTTGTGTGTTTCGGACCTCCCCTATCCTCGAAATGATGCAAGAAGATATGAAATTTGAAATCTCTCTTTCTTTCAACCATATGTTTTCCTTCAGAGAAATGCGAAAGTGGCGTGCAAAAGATGATTGTCGGTGGCAAAGGCGACTCACATGGCAAGGGCACCTCATATTTATTCAATGATGTGCGCCAATTACCAATACCACCTGGAACGAAGTGCGAAATCGAGGTAATCAATGCTCAGTCAGAACAATTGAAAATCTTCTCAAAATGTGATGCACTATATTTAGGCCACCGCAAAGCCCTTAACGATAATGAAACTGTACGTCAAAGGCAAAGATCTCAGCCACGTCATTCAAGTCTACTACGACGGATTCGATGACTTCAGCGTGAGGTGAATGATTTCTGCACTGCTCACTGTCTCCAAAGAGCCTTGAAGCCGCATTCACATCTTTCTTTGTGCATCCCCCACCTCGAAAGAAAAGGAAACGCACTCTTGGTAATAACGACAAAGTTGGCCAAGCTGTGAAGGGCTGTTGAATCACAATGCCCTGCTGGGAATCCTCGGAATGTGAGCCTACATTGCATGAGACTCGCATAACTACTTCTATGGATCGCGGAAGACAATAAATGCTTTTTCGTAATTACGCTCAATAAACGCGTAACGTCGGCATGGATCCGGAAGAGACTTTGCTTTCATTGGTGAAGGTTGGCGCAAACTCGGTGCCATACGCTTTAATATAGGTGCACAGAATTTGCGCCAACCTCCTGTGAGGAACGCAAGGTCTCTTCAGGATCCATGCCGATGTTACCTCGTGAGCGTTGCAGGCCTGCAGCCCAAATAAGAGCTCGAGAGTTTGCGGTTTCCGTCGGAGTCGTCATTGACGCCCACTTTCTGAGACCTTAGGTACAGCCTAGCTTCCAAAAAGTACAATACCCGCGCTAAGTTTTTTTTTAAACGGAGAGAATCTGGCAAGCCTGGCAAAAAAAGCGTCCGATACATGTAACTTTTTTTAATGAAGACATTTGTGAATTCTGAAAATGTTATCAGATTCACAGATCAAAGTGCTACCTAACTATGTGACTTGTGGGGCGAATTTTTTTTAAGTCGCTTTTTTGAGGAAAATAGTTTTACGATTGTTTTTCAGAAGCGTCGCGCGCGACGAAGTGCGGCGAAACTTTAAGCAGTATTTGAACAAGTAATAGAAGATTAATCTGTATGCTTTCTTCGTAATTTAGTTGAAGGTGAGAGAATCTCAAGGTTAGCGTTGATTGAACACTCAAATTCTCCATTTAGGAGTTCGAGGTTCTCACAACAAAACTCTAACTTTTCAGGTAGTTCTCGAGCATGTTTAGTTAAGGATTTCAAAATTGCACCCAACACAAACTTTGAGATTCTCTCATCTGACCTAATTTATGAAGAAAGTATACAGATTGCTCCTCAACTACTGATACAAATTTTGCTCAAAGTTTTGAAGCACTTCTTCACGCGCGCCGTTTCTGATAGACGACAGGCAAAAACTATTTTCTTCAAAAACAAAGCGATTCTAGAGTACTTCGGCACACAAGCAAAAATTTCATAATTAGGTAGCAATTTGATTTGTGAATATGATACCGTTTTCAGAAATCAAAAATGTCTTCATTTGAAGAAGTTACAAGCATCGAACGTTTTTCTGCTAAGTTTTTCAGATATTCCCCATTTTTGCAAAACTGCCATGGCCACTGCAGAGGAGATAAGCCTTTCCATAATCTGTTTTTGACGTAGATTTCAAATTTTTTTTATTGCAGCTGCAAAACGTTTCTCTGAACGGATTCATGAGCTTTTTAATATGCATTTCTACAGCGAAATAGCATCACACCTGCCGTAACCTACAGCAATCTTCTAGATGACCGAAAATGGACTTCATATTCGTGTTCTGCACTACAAATAACCCCCCCCCCTGAACAGATTTAGAGCAAAGTTTTTTTTTCGACATTTACACTACCAAAAGTGATATTGAGTTACCACCTGC
This sequence comes from Aplectana chamaeleonis, assembly GCA_029168955.1. Classification (NCBI taxonomy): domain Eukaryota; kingdom Metazoa; phylum Nematoda; class Chromadorea; order Rhabditida; family Cosmocercidae; genus Aplectana; species Aplectana chamaeleonis. Next base: position 28,121 of record JAPDOI010000301.1, read on the forward strand.
GTGAAGCCTAGTTTTGACTGCAGGTGGTCGCTGCGGCCATGCGAGGGACACCTGTTCCTTTTTTCATCGCGCGTAATGGAAAGGCGCTCCAATTGTGATCGCTTCGTGGCAAACGTCCTACATCGCTGTGTCGCGGCGACGAAATCCTATGTTTTACTGCATCGCTGCTTGAAGAGTGATTCTCAATGGTCACTGACCATCGCTAAATCGCGGCCAAAATGGCAGCGATGGAGCGATTGCCAGCGAATGACACGTTTCGTCTAGTGAACGTAGACCCTTTCACATGACAAGATCAGTGTTTACGAGTCGTAGCATGTTGTTAATGGTCACTGGCCATTACTTTCCACCGATTGATTGAATTTCTTCGATCGTCAATGTGGCTATGCACTATGAACAAAAACGCTGCCGCTGCTACATCGCTACAGCACGGGTGTGAAATCGCTGCGATGAAAAACAGCAGCGATGCAGTAAAAACTAGGCTTAAGGCTGCGAAGGTGGAATTTTAGTCTAAACGTCGTCTAGAGGGGTTATTTGGGGCGCTAACCACGAATATGAAGTTCTTTTTCGGTACTCAAGTTGATTATTGTAGATTAGGGCTGATATTCATGAACGGCAAACCGTGGGCTACATTTGGGTTTGCCGCGGAAATAGCATGCAGTTTTTGGAGACAAACCCAACTGTAGCCCATGGTTTGCGTTCATGAATCCCAGCCCAGGATAGGGATATTCTATTTTGGCTACTACGACCTAGAGTAGTTCTTAAGAAAAGCAGCTTTTTGAGAAACTACTGTGCTTATCTGGTCCGAATTCCGGTCCGCAATTGCGGCTCCACACGCTTTGCATCCGCACGCGCTCGAGTCAGTCGGGTTTTCAGCGCCAAAGCCGACTCGATGTGGTTTTTTTAAACAATTTTCTCCAATTTTTCTTAGTTTCCAGTTTCCAGAACCCACCTTTTTCCAGAGTCGGAAGAGTTTCCAGCGCCGCAGCCGCCGTTCTGTTGACTCTAGGTGGGTTTTAGAAACTGGAAAGTAAACAAAATTGGAGAAAATTGTATAAAAAAGCCATATCGAGTCGGCTTTGGCGTTGGAAACTCGACTGACTCGAGCGCGTGCGGCCGCAAAGCGTGTCGAGACGCAATTGCGGACCGGAATTCGGCCCAGATAAGCACAGTAAGTGGCCCTCGGGTTGGACTAAAATGACGTAGAATTTGAAAAAACGCAACAGAAGTACACATAATTCTTGATTATCACCCCGCCTCTTGAATATCACAGGAACTGTTTGTTGTGACAATGAAATCTCTTGTGGACCCATCCTTTGCAATTCTCTACTCTCTATTGCTCTATTCTTTCCTTAAGGCCCTAGGTAATCTTGCTTTACATAAAATATTCTTAAATTTTCGATTGAGTCAATTTTCCACCGGTGACAACCACCATGAACATGTTGATCCAACCGGACAACTAGTACATGTTATAGAAAATGCCACTGGAATACGACGTTTTGATGCGTTTCTCGCCGTTTTTCGTAATTTCGGTAACACTTGGTGGCCAACGCATTGATTTGAGTGAAAAACTCGCAGACGGAACTCATCTTGAACATTGCCTTTGTAGCCTCTGCATAGTCTGGCGGCAAAAGTCGCGCCGCAATGATGGAGATTAAAAGGGCTCTGCGAAGTTGCAGCGACCGGCGGCACGTCGCCAAGCCAGAGGTTTGGGACGGAGACGAAACATGACGCGGCGTTGGGCACCAAGGTCTCGCAGAGTTGCTGCGAGTTTGCCGACGGCGCCGCTATTCTACAATAGCGCACGCACTAACTTATCCGACGTTACATTTTGCTTTTACTGTTTTGTTCTGCTTTCGATGCTTGGAAAGTTCCTATGAGTAATCTCTGACAAATAACATTAGTGAAATGCAGCGAAGCGAAACTGTCTTTGACGTTTACCGAAGTTATAATGATTCAACACAGAAATTGCAAGATAACAAGAGTAGTACAGTATCTACTAACAGTTGCATATATCACCACTAGGCAACGTTGAGGCAAAAATGAGAAAAAGAATTTGGAAATCAAAAAACCAAAACCGGGATGAATCTGAAAAAGTACACTTTCAGATAATTTCCAACCATTTTTCTCTGAAGTCGAGCTGGAATTTGAAAAATCACGCCTCCAAAAGATCGACTTCACCACGAAATCAAGATGGGAGCTTGAATCGATTGATGTCGCCGTTCTTCGCTGCGGCAGGAAATGGTCGTGACCGTTTCCCTCCGCCGCTCGCTGACGGCGTCGCTACGGGACTCGCTGCTGTCGCGGCGACGAAAACACTGCGAGGTAACCACGCCGCTGCGACTGCACGATACGTCGCCGCTATGACCCGCTGCGTGTCTTCCCCCATTCCCCATCATTCCCCTGCCGCAGCGAGACTCGCCGCGGTGCCACTCTGCAGACACCTAAAGGGCAGGCACGAAGCTGCGTAACCGCTCTCCATCCTTCATCCTTGTGGCTCGCCTTTTGCAGCCAGACTATGCATAGGCCTTTGCTCTTCAAGTGATTTCTCTTGTGATGTTCTGCCAACAGCTTTAGCAGATCTAGTTAAGTCTGGTTCAGCACTGTTCCCATTCTCAAATAGTAGGCTTGTGTGATTTCAATGATTATTCTAAACTTCACTTCACTCGCTATTCTCAGTATGAGACGATCCTTTGTTTTGAACATTTTGTGCAGAATTACCACATGTGCTCGTAGCTATAGATTTGGTGCAGGTCTAATTATTTTCACAGTCAAACACCACCCGCGGGGATCGAAATTCACGGCAAAAACGCTTCACATTCTTACAAAAAAAGCTCCCGCACGATGAAACCACTGATCCTCCTCACTTCGCGAGTTGAAAACGAGTATTTTACAAGAGTGCAAAGACTACGAGCGCGGCATGAATTTAAACTCGTGGCCTCATTCCTCATTGCAGCACCCACTGTCACTCCGGCAACCGATTACGGCTGGTGAAACTCTGATTTCGTATATGACGGCGCGCCGCCTCGTTCGTCATAGCGACATATTTCGGCGTTGCAACACACTATGGGATGACTCCTGGGTTAGAAATCACATAAGTGTATCTCAGGAGGCGATGAAGGCTCACGGATTATACGTTATGATGCGTCTAAGAGTAAAGCGCCAAAACGCATATAAGTCCGTTCAGAGAAACGATTCGCGGCTGCGATGTAAAAATTCAAACCCTACGTCAAAAATAATTCTAAAATCGCAAATTCCATTTGGAATGGCTACGAAATGTAACGATCCTCACTTTGTTAGCACTGGTCTTGTGAGCCGGGTGGGCGACCGCACCGAGCGTTTGAAGCAGATCACTAGCGAATTTTTCTTGTCTCGCTGACTACTCTCTAGCTATTCTTTCGATATTCATAGCATATCGGCGTGAATTATGGACGTAGAATTCCAAATCTCAATGGAAAAGTCGTCAACGAGACTAGGAAAGCTCACTTGTGATCTGCTTCAACCGCTCCGCGCGGTCACCATCCCGGCTTACTCTCTGGAGGATAGGCTGTATACTGAAGCTCTAAACTTGTCACTACTCCCAGCGATAAGTCTGGGATTTATCAAAGAAGGTGAAAAGACTGTATTTTCAATTCTGTTTTTTTTTTTCAACAGAGTTTGGAAATTGAAATTGGACAAACCGCGAATCCATGGTTGAGAGTAGAGACGTTCTACTAAGGTATTTCCCTTCAGTCAGGCTGGCCGTTCCAGACGAAATGTACTTTTCTAGAGCTATTCTTGACGTCGAGTCCGAATATGCGCTTCTTAGCTACCTAGACGCACTCTAAAAAAGGTTATCAGCGGTTTCAAAGCTTCGCGAAAAGGTAAGGGTATCATCGGACAGTTTTTAGGGTGTTTCAAAACTTTTTTCTGGATTTCGCTCAAAACGCGTATATAGAGGTAATCTAGGGTACTGAATACAAATACGGGGTTCTTTTGTCAAAACTCTGAGGTTTACTCTAGGTTATGGTACGTACCATGATAATTAGGGGGCAAAACCAGCCTTATTGAGTCGAAAATCGACAAATGGGCATCGGAGTGATATTCAGCATCCCGAATATCCCGCATCAAAATTTTTGAGTCAACCCATCTTAAAGGCAGTGTTCAGGATAGAAATCTCTTCTCTGTTTGTCCGTCTATCTTGAAAACGGTCCCATTCTGATTCCAATGATGTGTATGGGATCGTACAAGATCTCCTGGGAACGGAGTTACGGTCCCTCAAAAATTGAGCTAGGGAAGCATGGTGGACGAGTTGTCCGAGGCTTGTAACTTCCGTCTTTTGCAGCCGATGTATGCGAGTTGACCTGAGTAAAGAGAGAAGTTGAGAGTGGAGGGAAGAACGGGGCTTTTGATCGGAAACCATAGCTCATCTCACAATCACGAGCATTCATTTGTTCACGTCGAGGGGCAAAATGGTTCCAGACTTGCCCAAAGTGACGGGATTCGCCCATATTTCTAAGCCGTTTAGCGGCTCCTGGGAAGCTTTTCGTCCCGTTTCTTCGACGCTGTCCTGCTTCTGAGAGCCACGAGTAGCGTTTGTCACGGAAAATTCGAGGATGAAGTTTATCGTGAACAGTGCCTTTAGTCTACCGTGTGCTGTCAAAAATCGATAAACTGACTTCGGATTCGTGTTGAGGTACCCGAATAACCCCCAAAGAAACGATTTCGGCCACATTTATGGTAACATTTAGGAAATCTTCAAAAGTCGCGTTTCGCCCTCCAATTTACTCCCGATGGACAGCTTTGAAAAAGTCAACCCACTGAGTCCGACTGCGACCGCCCGGCAATCCCCGATTGTGGTGACTTTAAATAGGCAGCCAACCTGAGGTTGATGACGCCTAGATGCCTCCTATAGTTGACACCCTGGAACGAGATTTATCTCGAAGGGTGGTGTTGAATGCAAAACTCTCAATCGTAGGAGCGTTTGAACCAACACAGCACGAGCCTAGGCGACGGACTCCCATTACAGCGCCTTAGACCACTAGGCCACACGTACACATAGGAGTGGACGTTTCATGTTTTTCTACATACACTCTCTCCACCGTTCTTCGTATCCATTGCAACTTTGATCGAGGTAGTGGTCGTAAATATGGGTTTCGAGAACGTGCCCATGTGTACCTTTCAGGTATAACAATTCTTCAGCATTGAATGATGGGATTCTAGAGTCTTCCACGAAAATCATCGAACCGACAGAATTTTAGGTTTAGAAAGCGATTTTGAGATTATTTTGTTAGATGGCCATTTATCACCGATATCACGATACGCAATACTTTGAAATTTCATTTTGGAAAACACAAGGTTGCAATTTCATTGCAACCTTGTGTTTTCCTTCGCAAGGTAAACCAAAGAGTTCAGAGAGGATTTTTTTTAAATTATGGACTAATTTTTCCTCAGTCTGTTTCATGCTTCCCAGTCCACATAGAAAGTAGTGAAATTGTTCCTAGAGAAGTGAAAGACAATAGCCGCACTCAGATGAACAATTATACAGAGTTTAGTAACTAGAACACGCGGATCACGTAAATTTTATGCTTTTTCTCGAGAACGAAACAATTGCGCAGCCATCACTTTTAGATGGCTATCTTGGCGAATCTGTTCTTACCTGCAGTGAGCGACTATTTAAAAAAATCCAAAATTGGTCGAATATGGCCAAAACAACTTCTAGGAAATTCAAATTTAGCTCAGAATTGTAGTAAAGCATGTGAAATCTATAAAGGAGGCTCCTTCATGACAGCTGCGTTCAATTCGAAGTGAATCTCTCACCAATCTTTGCCAGGAATCTTCTTCTTCTTCTTTGCAGCCACATCTAGGGTTTTGTCATAGGTGAAGAACCTGGGCGACCAGTAGTGGATTCGTCCATAGATCCATTATGGTCAGCGTGGTAGGTCTCACCGGACAGCGAAATAAATGTGCTGTATCATGGCCGATAGTACCGCAGTCCGGACAGACATCAGATTTGCTGCTGTCGATTTTGCTGACGTAGGACATGAGCATTGACGAGTGACCGCAGCGCAACGATGCCAGTGTGCATCTAGCCCTTCTTCCGAGTTGAGTCTCGGATTCGCAGACTGGGGCGGTCCTTCTCCTAGTATAGGATGCCCCCCCGCCTGCTCAAGATCACACCGTACGTACTTGGCGTGCTCCTCGCGCAAAAGACGGAGTCGTTCTTGCTGTGAGTCGTGCCATCTCTGCAAGTTAACTTTGCATGGAGCATCGGCAAATGGCATTTTTTTGGCTCTCTCTCTAACGGAGTTAAGCACTCTCCAGGACGGGTGGTTTGGTTGCTTAATAATATTGATTCGTAATTGTCGGGCTTGCAGCTGACAGTGCTCCTTCACAGGCAATAGACGGGCTTCGGCATGCAGATGCTCGACTGGGGAACTCTTTGCACATCCGGTGGCAATGCGGAGAGCGGCATTTTGTACGCGTTGCATCTTAAACCAGGAGGCTTCCGAAACTAGATGGGGCCAAACCGGCGCCGTGTATTCCATGGCCGCCTGAAGAATCGCCTTATACGTCATGAGTATCGTTTCCTTGCTGCTACCCCATGAGGTACCGCCTAGGGCCCTGAGATCATTGAGTTTGGCTTTAACGACAGCCTGCTTCTGCTCGGTATTTTTATGAAACTTGAGCGACGGATCGAGCACAAGACCGAGCAGTTTTGGAAATCGAGCAGCAGGCAGACGGTCTCCATCCCACTCTACCTCCGGATGAGCTCTGTGCTCGGATGGGTCCGTTGTGAGGACGGATACTGATGATTTCGATGCGGAGATCTTTAGCATCTTGTCGTCGAAGAACCTCTTCAGCGTCTTCAGGTACTCGTTGATCTTGGTGGCGGCTACCTTTATATCCCGGTCTTGACACATGATTGTTATATCATCGGCGTAGGCGACAGTCTTGATATCCTGTGGTGGTTCAGGCATATCTTCTAGATACAGACTGAAGAGAGCTGGTGATAAAACACCGCCCTGGGGGACTCCAGCTGCCATAGGAATACTGTTGGAGACATGGTTCTGGAACATGACTCTCGCCCGTCGACCTTTGATAAAGGCCGATATCCAGCGCTTTTGCCACGGTGGTATTGACGACTCCAAAACGTTTCTTGACAGGATTCCTAGGTTAACCGTATCGAAAGCCTTGGTGAGATCCAACGCGACAGCAACAGTTCTCAATGGCTTCAAAGCGTTGAACCCGTCGATTGCATAGCTAGTAATTTCTAGCAACGCAGTAGTTGTAGAATGCAGCCTTTTGAACCCGTGTTGAAACAATTGTTTCTCGTTATGCTCTGCTAAATTCTCCACAATGAGCTTTCGGCTACCTTAGCGAAAGGTGACATCAAGCTAATGGGTCGATAACCCTTTACTGACGACTGAGGTTTGCCTGGCTTCGGCAACGGGATGACGTTGGCTGTCTTCCAGTTTTGGGGAATAATGCACGAGCTGAATGAAGTGTTAATCACATCAACGACGAGTGGGAGGATCTCAGTCGGGAGCTTCTTCAGTACAGCAGGACAAATGCCGTCGGGACCGACAGCTTTGGAGTTCCGCATGTCCTTTATGATCTTCTCTACGTGCGCCACAGTGAACGCATCGACCGTGCTCATGAGCGGGAGGCGGCACAGCTCTCTGACTGTCACTCTATTCTGCGGACCACGCCGTGTACTTGTGACAAAGAAGCTTTTTCCAAGAGAGTAGGCGGCTTCCTTACCCGTCTTGAAAACGTTATTATCAAATTCAATGGTGGATACGGTAGCTGGCGAGCTCTTTCCAGATAGCTTCCGTAGTACCTTCCACGTAGTTGCACTGTCCGCCTTGAAATCCAACTGTCCCGTGAACTTTTCCCATTCTTCTTTCTTGTGCCTGTCCAGATCTTTTCTGATCTCGTCATCGAGTTGAGCAACGACAGGGTCTAGATGGTCGGCTGCTCTCCTGGCATCTCTAGTCCTAATCTTTTGGAGAATTTCTCTGGTGACGTTTGGATAGAACGTCTTAACGCGGCCAACAGGAATAGCCACCTTCATGGCCCGGCGGATTATACCAGACAGGTGGTGCTCTTTTTGATGCACATTGCCGTTCCACGGATAGTCAGCCGCTAGGCGGAGCGCAACCTCGCTGAACAGGCACCAGTCTGCTTGGCCTAAATTGAGATAAGAACGTTGTCGAACACCAGAATAAGGAGCAAGAGAATTTGAGAGATCGATGTGCACAAAGACTTTGACTTACTTGACTTAATCGGTTGGCTTTCGCCTGACGCGGTCATTCCGCATCTTCACCGAGGTGTGCCGTCCTAGTAGTCAGCCGTGTCCATTTTTCACGGTCTTCAGCCACAATTTGAACACATTCCATCCAGCTGTCACTATTCCATTTCCTGCGAAACGAAACATCGCGCCTGAACTGTCTTTCGATGCCGAGTGACTTTAAATCCTCTTTAACCACATCCGTCCAGAACTTTCGCCTACGCCCAGGTGGCCGTTTCCAGACAGGATTTGGAAGCATTTTTAAAGCGTGTTGTACGAGACGATCCGGCGTTCTTCTTAGTATATGCCCGAGCAGTCGAAGTCGACTTTCCATTGCTGCTTGAGATGGCGTTAGGAGATGCTGGCACCTCCCTCGTGTCAAGCGTTGATGTACTGCGTCGATTTCCTTGTAAAGGTCTTCGTTATGGCATACACGCGGCCAGAAATATCCAAGCAAACGCCTAAAAAGCTTCCTCTCCGTGCAATCCAACCTTTCCATCTGCGTTTTCGGTGCTGCCCACGTCTCCGATCCGTACATCATGATAGGGCGAATAGCGGATAGGTAGACGCGCAACTTGACTTCCTTCGCGATGGTGGTAGACCACAAACACTTGGTTAGAGAATTGAATGCAGACGTAGCTTTCGCACATCGTTGTCGAATATCCGCTGCATAACTACCATCGTTCTTCAGCAAACAGCCCAAATAACAGAAATCGTCCACCAGTTCGATACGTTGTCCGTCCACACAAACTCCAGTTGAAGGCCTCTGAGAGACCCACATCTGCTTGCATTTGTCGGGACGAAGACGAAGTCCATAGGCTGCGGCATACTTCGAAACGAGGTTCACAATCCTTTGCAGTTTTGCGTTGTTTCAGCGAATAACACAATGTCGTCGGCGTACTCCAGGTCGACAAGGAGCGTCCTGATGGTGTTAGGATCACATCCGCAGGAAACTGTTCTGCAACTCTACGCATGATGTCATCAACGGCGAAGTTGAAAGAAAAAGGTCCTGCAACGGCTCCTTGCCTTACTCCTGTTTTCACCTCGAAAGCTGACGTAAATCCGACAGGTGTACGAACTGCTGCTGTTGTTCCTTTGTTCATGTCCTCGATTAACCGAACATACTTTTCCGGGACTCCATCTGCTCGCAGAGCATTGAGCAATCGATCACGATGAGGAGAGTCGAACGCGGCTTCAAAGTCCAAAAAGCAAGCTGTAATGGCTTCGAAAACCGCTGCCACGATTCAATTACTCTTCTCGACGAACACTTGGTCGATGGTCGATCTTCCAGGTCGAAAACCGGCTTGCTCATCTCTGGTCGTTCCTTCACGATGTTTGATAAGTCGCTCGAGAATGATACGTTCTAAAACCTTGTACATGACACGAAGTAGAGAGATTCCTCTGTAGTTCTTAGGATCCGTGACGGATAGCTTCTTGTGAAGAGGTACGATGATCGCATGTCTCCACGAATCAGGTATCCTTTCGCTCATCCATATGGCACGGATGGTGTTGGTCATTTCACGAATCCCAGACGGAGGAAGAGCTTTCAGCATTTCAGCAGTGATGTTGTCATCTCCACCTGCCTTTCCATTCTTCATTTTCCGGACACAATCCAAAACTTCAGACTCAGTCGGCGGTTCCTCACTGACATCGTAATGTGCTCTCTGAACATGCGGGAGCTCAGGTACTGATGGCGCTGGACGATTCAGTAGTGAACTGAAGTAATCCTTCCATATTGGCAGCGTCGCATCACCAACTGCAACTCCATTGGTAGTGTTCCAAGACAGGAGAACATCTCTTCATCTTCCCGCTATACTGTCGCAGCAACGTGTAGGCTTTCCTCGGATTCTTCTCCTCCCAAGCCTTCTCGAACTCCTTAGCTCTACACGTCCACTCTCGTTCGCGGTCACTTTGAAGCTGCCGACGCAACTTCCTCCTCAGACGCTTCTCCTCCACGAAGTTTCCTGCAGTTCGGAGAGCACATACTCTGTTGTAGGTAGATGTTGTTTCTTCTGGAGACGTAGGCGAACTTCTTCTTAGGCTGTACAACCGGGAGTGCCTCTTTCGAAGCGTCCTGGATGCATTTGACAAAAGAATCCGCGTCGCAAAGTTTCTTCTTAGTCCGTACTCCGATGTGAATAGAAACGCGTTGTCGGAAATTCCTTCTGCACTCTTCATCTCTGAGACTTGTCATGGCAATCCTCTGGAGAGGCTGAGCCCCTCGCTTCCTCTTATGAATCCTCGCAGTGAAGTTCAACAGAACAGGACGGTGATCCGAATCGAATGCGACATCCCACACAGCTCTAGATCTTCGAATGTCCGATACTGGAATATTCCTCGTCAGGACATAGTCAAGCTGTAGTTTCAAAGTTGTCATCTTCCGCTTCCGCTGCTCTTCTGAGATAGCCGGGTTGGTCCCTGCCACGTAAGCTGATGGCGGCGATGATTCCTCTTGAATGTCGATGCAATGATCAGACCACTGCGTTCACAAAAGTCGACAAGGCGGTAGCCATTGTCCGATGTTTGCTCCACTGGGTAGAACCATTTACCGAGTACTTCGGATTCCTGATCAAGTCCCATCTTCGCATTTGCGTCAATCCCCACGACAACAGCATGTTGACAAGGTATCCTGGCCAGCAACGTATTGAGTTCCTCATAAAACGCATCCTTCGAATTGTCTTCGGCGGTTTCAGTGGGCGCATGAGCACTCACTATCCACAGATTGAATCCTCTGTGATCCCGCAGTCGTACGAATGCATTCCGACACGACGTTGAGCCGAACTCCTTGACCATACCATTGAAATCCTTCCTTACAGCTATTGCACAGCCTCCCACTCTCCTATCGTCAGCGTTGCCGCAGTAGATGGTGTACTCTCCGACGCTGATGACGGGTCTATCCTTGAGGCGGGTTTCCTGCAAAGCAGCAAACGGTGCATGGAAATAGCTCAGAAGTCTGGATAGCGCAGTTTTTGGATATCACTCGACAGCGATCGACAGTTCAGGGTGGCGAAATTGTGGCTTGTGGCCAAAGACTCCATGACTCCTAGGTACGGATCCTAAGGTGTTATGGACCAGAGGCCTTAGTGTGCCGGACGGCGACACCTTTATGCAATGTGCGGGATACTTTCGCGATATAGTTGTGCACGCTATATCGCTCGAACGTTCCCTGTGTACACTCAAACGTCTGCTGGGTTCAGTAGAAGCAGGGGCACCAACGAGCAGGTACCAACAGACTTGTATACACACCCCCACTGCACAAAGACAGGAATATGATCACTAGACAATGTGGTCGAGGTAGACCATGAGCAGGTGTTTGAAAGGTTGGAAGAGACAAGAGTTATGTCTGGGCTAGAAGATCGGCCGTTGGCAGGGAGGCGAGTGGGCTAAGAAGTATAGCCCGGGATATTGGGATGAGGATTTGTAGGGGATGGAGAGAGCTTGGTTTCCTGAACCATGATCACGTCTGGATGGTAAGTAGGTGCAAAGAGAGATAGCTCAGAAAGCTTGCCACGAAGGCCGTTGAGATTTATATGTACAATGGAAAGGGGGCGATTGGAGTTTGAGGAATCAGGGTAGGTAGGTGAGGAGCACAAAACACATCGAAAAGAAGAGTTATGATGCCTCACAGAGCAGAGACCCGAACAGGAGAGATGCACCCACCTTTGGCATCCGAAGCACTGGACGCTGGTATGTCTCCTGGTAACATCCTTGCCGCACGCGGCGCATAGGTACTTCTGAGCGGGTCCAGGATTCCTCTCCACGCCGGCCCTTTGCAGGAGAATCCGAAGGAGAGCTGCGGCCGGCCAGCACCTCTCCCATGACAAAAACCCTCTTCGTGGAGGGGATGACGTCGGTTTGCACGGAGATGATCTTCTTTCCTCCACACTGCCACGGCACGAACGTACGACATCTCGGCCGCGCCAGGAATCTTCGAATCATCAATTGAACCTTCGAACGTTTCGCCTGTCTTTCCTTTCAGCTGGCAGCGGAGCTGGATGGCTGCCAGCCGGCAGGTGCAATTATTCCTTGGCCCCCTAAACAGCGAGAATGGCCGCCCTGCTGTGATGGGGTGATAAGTGGACAGCGGACTGGTCGGTTCGCAAGCGCTCCACTGCCTTCTCTCGGGGCGCACTTTACTCAAAAAGTCGCCACCATTGGACGTGCACGACCCCACGTCCGCGGTATCGACCAAAATTCTCTTCGCATCGCGCGCTATTTCTCTTTCCTTTCCGGCGGTGAGCGAAGTCACCACCCGTTTCTTGCAGTCAGCCACCTCGCAAAAGAACGCTCACTGCTGCCAGGTGGCTAACTACAACGGTCATTAACTTGGGCGCCGCCTGTGCAATTCTATGCCGGCGTGTTCACATCGATAGCCAATCACTGATTGACACTGTCACCACGCAGTGACAGCCGGTAGCTGCCACCTCCCGAGGGGATTGCTACTGGCCCAGGACTCAGTCGGTTGCAGACGGTCGAGGATGGTTTTTTCGCCCCGGACTCATTCGAACTCACTCGGACTGGGTGGTGGCCATCGTGTATCAACACCCCCGAGAAGGCGGGAGAAGCGGGGGAGGAGCGAGGTTCCCGATTGGACGCACACGGGCTAGCCCCGTGTTGCGCCCAATCAGGACCCCCGCTCCCCCCCCGTTTCCCCCCCCTCCTCAGGGGTGTTGATACACGATGCCCACCACCCAGTCGGCCTCAGCAGGTTTTTCGACGAAGTCTGACGGGGGCCTGAAGGCTTTCAGTCGAAAACTCTGAAAAATCGACAAGCTAACATCAGATTCTTGATAATCATCTCAAACAACCCCCTGGGGAAATTTCAAGTCGAATCTGTGATATTCGTCTTTGAGGTTTTTCGAACCACTTATTTGGTATAAGTCAACGCTCAATCGAAAATCCACACAAGTGGAAAGCGCTATCACTCTGTGCGAGGTTCAGAAAATGTGCTCTCACCAAAACTTAGCCCAGGGGGTTGTTTTGGGCGCTGAATACGATTATGAGGTCAGTTTCTAAAATTCCTAAAGACTACTGGGCGTTTTGGAAAGTGCAATAGGCATGAAAATCAGGGGGGAATGCCTATAGCTTTTTCAGAGTAATACCGGGCAGCTGCAAAGGGCGTATTCGGAGTGTACGTGCGAGGATGATTCTAGAAAAGTGCACTTCAATTGAAATTTCTAGTTTTGCTAATAGTAGTTTCCTTGTAAAAAGCAGCATACCATAGGTCTAAGGCAGCGTTCAGAAATTTCGCGGGACGACGCGATGGTACATGCCAGTGCGACGCGAAAATCGAGCCGCGTGGAAACTAAGTGTGAACGCTGGGCGATTACGCGCAATCGCGCACGTACACAATTTCGCGTAAACAAGCAACAACAATTTTATCGCCGTTCTCTAGAGGGCGGGTAGCCGCCTCGAATCCGGGGTTGCGTGTGTTGAGCGTGTGGGGTGGGAAAATTGTTGATATGGCTCAGCGTCTCGTTTTCCCTTGGCCAGCCCTACTTCCTTATCTCTTTTCCAGTTATTTCCTCTCCATCCTCTTTCCTTATCTTCTTAATTGCCTGTAGCTTTCTAATGATGGCTCGCGTTTGAATTTCGCGTATTTCGCAACTTGCTGTGTTTATCTCCAACGCTGAATGGCTTTGATTTCAGGAAAATGTCGATGAATCGCAGAAGCGGCAAGAATTTCATGAGTCCTGTCTTTTGTAAGAATCTATAATCTACAAGTTTATACGAAAGAAAGATGAAGAAGAAGTACTGGCCGAGGGGAAATGAAACGCTGCACCATACCGATCGTTTTTCCGTGACGGCGCCACCCCACACGCTCGACACGCGCAATCACGTATCGACGCGGCTGCCCGCCGTGTAGAGAACGACGGTTGCTGAAGCTAGCAACTTCACTTATTGTAACTTTAGTAAAGTAAAGTAAAAACTAGTTTTAGTTATTCCTTCGTATTTGTTTGAGTGCAAGTGGTCCTAAATATGCTCCTTTTATTGTTTTCATTGTGAGATTTGGATACGTTAATGAAAAAACCCTGAAGAAACCAGCTATTAAATTGCCTTCGCGCAACGACTGTCGCGTTGCATTGCAGCGTAACCTGAACGACACGGAGCGATCATCGTTTACTCGCCAAATCCCATGTATCGCGCCACTTCACTGTGAACACCTAGCGACGGCGCGACGCGGCGTCGCTTTATCGATACGTGTGCTAATTATAACGTCGCGTCGCGCCGCGAATGAACTCTGAACGCCGCCCCAAGCTAAGACTGCTTACCGTTACCGCGATTGATTTGCAAGCCTATAGCGCCGCACGCGCGCAACGAAAACGCTGCGTTGGCCAAGACATCGGACGTCGCTGGTCGGTCAGTGACGTGACATACAGTCGGCACGGATCGCCCTATGCTTTGCGTTCCTTAATGTGCGTTGACGGATACTCTGTGCACGTATGCTATAAAATATGCGCACCGCGTTTGCGCAATATGAAGCACAAAGTATCCGCCCGATCCGTGCTGACTGCACATCTCCGCGCCAGCAGTTTAACATCATTACGAAGTACCGTGTCATCGTTATTTCTTGCGTAGCAACACAGCACTGCAACGGCTACGTCAAAAGGCCTCTGCATAGTCGAGCGGCGAATGTCGCGCCGCCACGATGAAATATAGCGTGTGGCTATGCAGGTTCGTGCCTGCCCTCTATTCCCCTTCATTGCGGCGCGACTTTCGCCACCAAACTATGCATAGGCCTATAGACGTCGTTTGTCGCAGCGATGTACAGTCGTTCAGCAGTTAGGATTGCTCTTGATGAATTCGTCCCTTGATCACTGGAGCAACCTTGCTAGAAACTGCGACATAAAAGCTTCTTCTCAATCTTCTGCCAAATTCCAACTTTTTTCACAGAATACAGAAGGAAATTTGTCACGCAGCTACCAGGTACATGCCTCGTCGGCAACCTCAACTATAGAAGTGCTTTCAGTGGTGATCCTGATGTGCCGCTCAACATCTTTCCTCCAACCGGCAAGCAGTACAACGTGATAATCAACGTTTCACCTAACGAGACAAAGAAGTTAGAAGTGAATATCAGGTTCAAATTTGAGAATGTTGTCGGTGAGATTTTCTCAATTTGAATATCTACCATAGCGGGAGAATGACATCTACCCCATATTAGGGTAGATGTTGGGAGAGTTGACTACAGTGTCTCCACGTAATTTCAGTGAGTAAGGTCCCAAACGTTATAATGCTAAATGATACTGGTGGTTATGCGTTCCCGGACTATGAACGCAAACAATGGATGGGTTTCAAAGCAGCTCCTGGTCACAATGTTGGAATCATAGTGGACTACTTTCCAGTGGACGACAGCCAGGGCGAAATGGAAACAGTTCCTGCGCTCCGAGAGATTTTATTCTACTCAAAGGAGCGCTACTTATCCAAGTAAGTTTTCGAGCTCTTTTCATTCTACTCCACTTAATAATTTTTCTGTATTGCTTGAAGCCTGCTCGAGATTGTTACTGATCTTCATTTAGGCTAACGCGTTTCGTCGACATCGCCTTCTTCAAAGCCTGAAAAAGTCAAAATCCACGGGCGAAACTGGACGCCCAAACCCATCAGCATGTCGAAACTGATTCGTCTTTCTACTAACAATTGATTAACAATGTCTCGACTCTATTTGGTCTCACCTACCAAAACGGCTGTTGGAGCACTAGCAGTCGCGACCAGTAGCCAGTAATGAAACGATCAGATTGGGGTGGTTCCTTTCAGTAGTTGAAAGTGTTAACTCAGTCCCATTTCATAGGCCACAGTATCGTACGAAAGGACCGAGCTCGGCGGTGGTAGAAATGCATTCTTCCCGGCGATTCATTGCTGGATTCTTGTTTTGAATCCAGAACGTTTCCAACGTCTTTCTGAACATTATATCACGTTCCCTTTGTAGAATGTCAACGCAGACTTCAAAATCGTTCCCACTATGCTTTGAGGTACGATTTGCACCCAGTGGGGTTGATTGGCGCACGTGAGACTTCCCATCCATATGTTCCTTTATCCTTACGCAAAGAGGCCGCCCTGTTTCGCCTATATAGACATCACCGCATTATTGACAAGTGATCATATAAATCACGCCGGCGCACATGCAATCACCTGGGGCGGTAGTAATCTGGCCTTAAGTGCGAATCAGTGATAATGAACATCTTTCACTGATGTGGAGAAGACAACCATAATAATGAGGAGCCAGCCCTATGTTGAATGAGTGTCTGAAACGATGTAAACAAAACTTACCACACCTGAGAGAAGCGAACCAGGTCAACCAGACTGGAACGAGAGCAGCGCGACATTGCACTGCGCCATAGCGCTAGCTGTCTACCGCTAAACCAGGCACGTGGAGGTAGTGGTGGAACGCATTGAGGAAAGCAAAATGCAGCCATCAGGCTCACTGGTGCATCACATAATGTGCTCAAAAGCACAATACAATTTCAGACATGGATTTTTTTTTGATTTTCATTTCAGTACGCAGAAGAATTCTCTTCTATAACTCTTGCCAAGGGCGAGATCTCAATTCCCTGTATTAGGCGAGATATAAGAGGTCACCACAGGCCCCTTTTCTTAGCCTTCGAGCTTAATAGCAGCTGCCTATAGGGATGTTCCTCATAAACGACTTTGATTTCCATTCCTTTGCCAGGTTGTCTCTTTATTCTGATTCGCTCAAGAGATAGGTGAGAAGCTAGTTCGGGGGGGGGGAATATGATTAGCGAGTGATTATCTTCAAGCTCAGCATAACATTGGATTTTTTCGGGTGTCTTACACCTTTGAGGCAGTGTTCGTGGCAGTTTTCAGTTTTTCTCCATACTATGTGTAGTTGTCCTTTTTTTGGAGAAAATCCCTTTCCGGTTGTCGGTGTTCAGTACAGTTTGTTATATTGATTTGAGATTTTTTTGTAGAACTTGTTGGTTAGAAAGGGAGGAAATTTCTTGTATTGCATGATTGATGAATTGTTGCTGGAATACAGTACCAAACAAATTCCAAGCAAAACTAGAATTTTGCGGCGTTTTTTGGGCTCATAAAGCGCCGCATCGCCATATCTCACTTAAAAATCGACGAAATTAGTTTTTGAGGCAATTTTCGTGCTCCTCTCAGTGAGTTGAGTGCAATGGTATGTGTAGAAAGTCTTCTTACCTTTAATATTTTGCTGCAAATGTGTATTTCCTCCGAAAATTAACATCGATCACAGGTAAAAACATGAAAGATTTCAGCTATCATGACCGTCTGATAGGTTTTTAATGTGGGATTTTGTGATGCAAATATGCATTTTTTGATCAACTTGGATGGTTGAATGTTTTATATGATGGTACAATTTCGAAAGAAATGTCGAACGAACGAAAATCGAAAAAAATTCGTTCTGCGAAATTTTGAACGAATGAAGTTTGAAAAAAATCGTTCGGCGAAATTTCGAACGAACGAAAACAAACAAAAAAAAAATTCGAAAAATCTTTTGAGAATTTTTTGAAAACTTGGTTCGTGTACAAGTACACATAATCCATTATTTTGTAACACTATCGTGTAGGACTCAAAAAAAGCAATTCAGAAATGACTTCAAAATTGAAATCGGACAACTATGGAGCGAGGCATGACGATGCGGCTGTTTGTGAGCTCAAAAAACGCCGCAAAACGCATTTTGCGAAAAAATCGCGCGTTACTGTAAGTAGATTTATGGAAAATCAACAAATCATATGCGGAAAATGGTGAAAATTGGTAAGAAGGATCAAGACGAGCATAGCATTATGTAATACACGTTAAAGTCATCAAAGATTTCAAAATTGGTCAAAGGGAGGCTTTTCCTTACCTCACAAGCGTTTATTTCAGATGGGGTCACCCCGTTCACTGTGGCATCTGCGATGCTGTTCTCGATCCGGGGCCGCTCCGTTCGGTGTAGGGTTGTTGACTGCGCTACCCCTGCAGGCATCACTCCGTCGACCTTGCATTTTGCGACCACGCTGTGTGAGCGACTCACCCCGTCCGGTATGCTTCCCGGCATGGTCGCCGAATCGTTTCAACGGGAGTCTTAAATGTACTCGAGAGGACATTTAGCGACGATCGATCTGAAAGCGCTGCACCCTCTCTTTCGCCGCACTGTCTTGTGCGCTCTCACCACCATACAATCAGCGACAGCCATCTGTCGCTGATGTTGGCAATCAGCGACACCTTCAAATTTGAGATAAAGATGAATCTGATTTGAAGCTGACTTGCTCATTAAGAGTCAAGACTTTACCTAGAGCATCCTTATGCATCAGACAAAGTTTTTGAGCTGTTACACAGATTTCGCTCAGATGCAACTCGAATCAACGATTTAAGTTGCATCTTAAGCCACATTACTACCGCCCCTGGTCTTCCAAAAGGACAGATAAGACAATTGTTGGTGGTGCAAAGCTGATCGTAGATGCAATCTCCGACTAGGAGGCGTTTCAAGTTATTGGGTGGAATGCTGACCAGACACATTTATCGGTCTAGATCCGACCTCCTCAAGCATCGCTGAATGTCACGACTGAATTCATCTGAGATGAAAGGTAAGCAGAGAGCTGTATTTTCAGAGTATGCTCGATCGATACGGTTGGCAGCGCGATGAATTCCCCAACGTTGGCGAGTGTTTGGGTTGCCTTTCAACACAAGATATCGTCCATCACTGGATGAGGGCTCGCCGCGACGCTGCTTGGCGGGAAAAATTGCGCGATCAATAGCCACTCTCCCTTCGTTTTCCCGCGCGCATTTTTTCCCGCCAAGCAGCGTCGCGGCGATCCCTCATCCAGTGATGGACGATACTCGCGGTTGCTTTCATGGCGAAAATTGAAATTCCTGTCCTCAACCAACAGCCTCTCCTTTATTTTCGATATATGGATGATTGCCTTATCATCACATCGACTCAGGCAGAAATGGACAGATGCTTCGCGCTTATGAACCAGCAATCAGAGCATATTCGACTAACCCGTGAGCAGCAACAGGACGACTGGCTTCCGTTTTTGAATGTAAAGATTGCTGTCCAAGGTGGTGGATACAATACTAGGTGGCATCGAAAACCGCGCAATAAGAATATCATCGTTCACTTTCTATCCTGCCATCCTTCGCACACGAAAAGATCTGTGGTGGGAAATATGTTCCGTACAGCAAACAGTGTTTGCACCAGCACCGAAGAAAAGAGACGATCCATCGGCCTAGCGCGTGGCATAGCTAAAGCCAACGGTTACGGTAACCCAAACACTCGCCAACGTTGGGGAATTCATCGCGCTGCCAACCGCTTCGATCGAGCATACTCTGAAAATACAGCTCTCTGCTTACCTTTCATCTCAGATGAATTCAGCCGTGACATTCAGCGATGCTTGAGGAGGTCGTATCTAGACAGACAAGAGTGTCTGGTCAGCATTCCACCCAATAACTTGAAACGCCTCCTAGTAAGAAATCGCATCTACGATAACTTTGCACCACCAACAATTGTCTTATCTGTCCTTCTGGAAGACCAGGTGATTGTACGTGCGCCGGCGTGATTTATATGATCACTTGTCAATAATGCGGTGATGTCTATATAGGCGAAACAGGGCGGCCTCTTTGCGTAAGGATAAAGGAGCATATGGATGGGAAGTCTCACGTGCGCCAACCAACCCCACTGGGTGCACATCGTACCTCAAAGCATAGTGGGAGCGATTTTGAAGTCGGCGTTAACATTCTACAAAGGGAACGTTATATAATGTTCAAAAAGACGTTGGAAACGTTCTGGATTCAAAACAAGAATTCAGCAATGAATCGCCGGGAAGAATGCATTTCTACCACCGCCGAGCTCGGTCCTTTCGTACGATACTGTGGCCTATGAAATCGGGCTGAGTTAACACTCTCAACTACTATAGGAACCACCCCAATCTGATCGTTTCATTACTGGCTACTGGTCGCGACTGCTAGTGCTCCAACAACCGTTTTGGTAGGTGAGTCCAAATAGAGTCGAGACATTGTTAATCAATTGCTAGTAGAAAGACGAATTTGGTTTGACATGCTGATGGGTTTGGGCGTCCAGTTTCGCGCGTGGATTTTGACTTTTCCGGGCTCTGAGGAAGGCCATCTCGCCGAAACGCGTTATCCGAAATAAAGATCAGTAACAATCTCGAGCAGGATTCAAGCAATACAGAAAAATTATTGGAATTAAATGCCGAGATTAAGCAATAGTCGATCCTGGACTCCACTAAATGATGAAAAGATCGATAGGACTAGTAGAAATGTTAACATGTAGAAGTGCTTCGAAAAGCGACTTGAAGAGAATCATTGAGCCCCTCCTTACGCAACACGATTGAAAGTTTTGGAAACGAGACAGGATGATCCTAACTGAAAAAATGGGTAGTTATCCTGTACAGCTCGACCCCTATTATTAGTAAGAGACTATAGAAATGAGCTTGAGGAAACGAACCTTATCCGGTCGTACCCTCCCTCCTCTCGGCTTAGTTCAAAGGCAGTGTTCACAAAGAACAAGTTTCGGGCAGAAGCTGACAGTATGGATGTTCCCCGAAAAAAATCTGTATAAAATATTCCGCAACAAGCCACAGACAGAGCAAGCCCACGAATTGGGATCGGCTTTTATGCTGCTCATCACTTTTGGCTGATAGTCATAGTCACATTGAAGCAAGCTACATCTAGTACAACAGCTCACAAGGGAAGGATCATTACATGTCGTGGCAATTTCAAATAAAGTGAGTCTTTCTAGGATCGAGTTTTGACGTAGAGTTCGAATTTTTACATTGCAGCTGCAAAACGTTTCCCTGAACGAAGTTGTATGCGTGTTTAGCGCTTCATTCGCAGACGCATCATAACGTGTATTCCATGAGTCTTCGTCGTCTACTGAGATAAACCGATGTGATTCCTACACCAGGAATCATCCCATAGTCAAGTGGTGTACATACATCATCTCTAGTGTAAAAATCATATCGATGTATCTCAGGAGGCGGCAAAGACTCGTGGATAACACGTTATGAGGCGTCTACGATGGAAGCGCTCAAAACGCATGCAACTCCGTTCAGGGAAAAGCTTCGTAGCTGTAATGTGAAAGTTCGAAGTCTACGTCGAAAATTGATCCTAGAAAGGCTCACTTCTTTCGGGATGGCCACGGTGTGTAATGATCCTTCCCTTGTCAGCATGCACTCATCGCTATCCGTAGCCAAAAGCGAGTGACATCCAGTACGCAAACTCGTGTTTGTTGACTTGGTCTTTCGGTTTTTCGAATTCAAGTTGTCAGAGGTTTTTGGTACGGATCTTACAGCTCGCGCATTGGCAGCTCGTGCTGCTGCTGTCAACCTTGCTGGCAAAGGGGTCGAACCCGAAGCCAGCACTAAAGCGGTGCTTCTTATAGTAAGCAGCACAACATGAAAGTGAAGGGAGAGTTTGGACCACCGTCCCTTGACTAGGTACGACCCATGCCACGGTCACCAGCAGGAAGGCCAACCTCGCCAAGACCGCAGCAACAACATCATCCTCGTCACGCTCTACAATAAGGGAGTTTTCTTCGCAAGCGATGGAAACGATTCCAATACGTCCAATATTGTTGTGAAGGAAGTGACTCGAGGTCGTCCTCTCAGACCGGCCCTGGAACGATCAACGTCATCTCGATGAGAGCGTCCACAGCATATACCCACCGCCGTCGTAGAAAACGATGATACAACGTTAACTCGTGTCAAAAATATTAATGGAGGGGTTGAATCCGACAACAAAGAGGTCAGCAGCACAGTAGGCGGAAGGGCTGTTCGAACTGACTAATTTGCAGTAGAAGCTCCCTTCGCTCCCTTCTGTGCCAAAGTCTAACTCCTCGAGTGCCTAAGGCAGTCGTGTCGGTATGAAGGGCAGTGTGCACGATAAATCTTTTTTTTGAGTTTTCAGTGTAAAACACTTCCCTGGCAGATGCTGGAGGGGACAGGGACGAAGAAAGCAGTGAAAGCGAGTCAGAAATCGACGAAAACGGAACATTTCGCTCGCCCAGTACGCCTGCTTTAGCCCACGCCGCCCCCCGTACTGACGAGTTTGTGGCGCCGGGTACGTTTTCAATGGCGAATCGCCAAGCAACTCCGCCACGTCCAACCTGATCACCACACATTTCGCCATTATCGCAAGCTACTAGCAGGGCACGTAAGCTTGTCCGCTTCCTGAACCTGTATGTACGCCATAGATTCGTCGGGGTGGAGACAGTATAGTTGTGCCCTGAACGGAAAAACCGAATATCGAATAGATTCGAGTTCCTTTTTTTGACGTCCGATTTTTGAAAAAATTCGATTGCCCCCATTTTTATGTCCGATTTTTGAATATAATCGGTTGGCCTCTTTTTTGAGGTCCGATTTTTAAATATATTCAAATGACCCTTTTTTCGAGGTCCGAATTTCGAATAGATTCGAATAAATTCGATTCGAATTCAATCGAATAAATTTTTGAACAATTTTAAAGCGACAGACTGAAAACAGGACAGGTGAGCTGTCAGTGGATCCTCTAGTTCGGAGTGAAACTTACTACCACTGATTGTGAGTGTGTGCGCGTGCATTCTATGTACAGTTCACCTCCGCACTGACGTTCAGTCCGCAAAGTGCACCCTGATTGCGAAATCTTGCTGCGGCGCGGTTGCGAACATCCTCAGACAAGGATGTGGGATCACCCGGGCGCTTTTCGCCTTTGGTGCCCGGGTGATCACCACCGCCCGGTTGATCCCACATCCCTGTCTGAGGATACTCGCAACCGCGCCGCAGCACGATTTCGCAATCAGCGCACGCTTTGCGGACTGAACGGCAGCGCGGAAGTGAACTGTACGTCCCTTTCCCTCATACATTCCAGCTGCCTCTATCCTCGCTCCGCACAAACACACGAAGGAGAGAACTCATTGCCTTCGAAACAGAGGATAACTACATGAGAAAACTCGAGCGACATGATCCTTGAACCCTTCGGCCTTAAAATGAAAATTTCAGTGGAAATTCAGCCGAAATCCGCCATGCAACCGATGAAATTAACGGTGTGCCGACTGAGAAAATTGATAAAATAAAAGACGTCAGGTTCGTAGTAGATAACAAACTCTCGTTTGATGAGCATTGTAGGCTCATGGCTACTAAGGCGCAGCAGAGCCCAGCCCCCAACTAGTTTTGAAACTTACGGTATTCACAGCAAGATAAGCACGGCCAGAATGACAGATATTTAGATGGAAGAATGCGTGGCCGACGGCTAAAGCATGGACGATGAGCACACTTTTCTGACACAGTGATTGACGGAAATGGGTGGAATAATTTATAGAATATCGTTTTCTGCGCAGTTTTCGCACAACCCTTGGCACTACCTGTACCATACGCTTCGATTCAGCGTGAAACCTCAAAACCGAAATTCTGCCCGGACCCTGCCTTTAAGATCAGGATATCCACATTTGCTGATCAAGGCCTATAAAATTTACGTTCGCTCAATGATGGAGTATGGTACCTGCGTTTTTGCGCCCTGAGAACGGCAGATTGTAGATATTCTGGAGAGGGTGCAAAATAGTTTCACGAGGAAAGTCTTTATTCGAGCACTTGGATTCACGTATGCGAACATTCCTAGGAGTTTTCTCAGAAATAAAGGATTACAACTGGACACGCTAGCTCTCCGTAGGACAGAAATTATTTATTTTTGATTTTTAACGGTTTAATGGGACTTAAACTATCTAAATTCTTTATCTTGAGACGTTCTAACACTAAAGGACAGGGAGTCAAACTCAGCTTCCCTCGGCCTCGCACTCGGATAAGGAGTAATTTTTCACAATTCGAGGGGATTGGAGAATCTGTACTTTAGCAAAAGGCTACTGGTTCTTGATTCCTTCGCTATTTTTAGAAGACAAAATGTTGAACGAATTTCTTGGGAAGGAACCCACCGCTCGCAGCTTAAATAGACGCTGAAATGTTTCGAAATCAAGCAGCCACATTACGATGAAGACGCCAATTTTCGAATTGCGGCGCACGCAGCGAGGCGCCAAGTGATTTCGAAATCCTTTCACCTGGCCATACCTGCCAATGAAACACACGGTCATCTACCGTACACCATCAATAGCTGCGACGGGGCAAATTTATTCGAAACTATTCGAAATTATAACTATTCGAATGAGCATTCGAACAGTAGGCTTCGATAATTGAATAGATTGGGTTACACCCTTTTTTGAGGTCCGATTTTTGAGTAGTATTCGAATAGTTTGATTTTCGAAATTCCGACAATGAATACGTACTCGAATGACAATTATTTGAATATATCGATTCGAATCTATTCCAATGGCACAACTGTAGGAGACAGTAATCCGGGCGGTGAAGGTTTTTTAGGATACTTGAGTGGGGAATGACGAAGGTCCGCTCTGGACCTGCAACTTCAAAATTTAACGTTATTCCTCTATTTTACATTCAATATATTTTTGTTTTTATTATTACCTTAGGAACATAATGCTTCACTAGGTGACCGCCTTTTTAAAATCACTATTCTTGATGAAGTGATCTGCCGAGTTCATGAAAGATTGCCTTTGAGCTGTCTTGAAGTAAGTTTTTTTTTCGGGATCTTTTCCCGAGCGTATTTTTTAAAAACACTAGTTTTTTTCGCTCATAAAGTATTTGCCCTTAAAAATGGATCTTAGGAAGTAGTCGCTTCTGGAATCTCCATAAAATTTCGCGTCTAATAACGTTTTGGTATCGAAAAATACGCTCCCAATCTCTCAGCCGAACAAAAATTTGTGTAATAACGTTGTTCACTCGAAGCAATCAGTTCGTCGATAACTTTGTTACCTTTGGAGATAGTCTTCTGAAGACAGTTATCTTTGGAATCCTCACAAAATTTTGCATCAAATAGCTTTTCCAGGTTCAAAATATACGTTGCCACTATTCCAGCCGATTTAAGTTTATAAAATGCTTTTTTTATCTGAAGCTATAGGTTTTTCGTTCATAACTTAGCTTTTAAAGATAGACTTTCGGTTAGGTTGCTTTCAGAATTCTCTTAGGCCTCTTTCAGAGTTCGATCGCTCTGCAACGCGATCGTGGGCACGGCGACGCGACCGTCGCGTCGCCGTGGAAATCGCAGATTTTGGAAGTGTTAGGCCTCTTTCAGAGTTCGATCGCTCTGCGACGCGATCGTGAGCACGGCGACGCGACCGTCGCGTCGCCGTGGAAATCGTAGATTTTGGAAGTGTGAATGCCCAATCGCGGAAGTTGGCGACCACGCACTTTTACGTACACATTCTAATCGACGCCTGTTTCATGTTCGCGGTGTCGCGCAATTGGCTAGTCATTTATGATAAAAAGGTGCATTGTGCTTTGCCATTTAACTTTAACTTTATTACACGCCCTTGCAGACGTGTAGAAACATAGAAAGGGCAGAAAAACAACGAAAACATCGAGGAACTTGAAAAATGACAAGTTTCGAAAGGAAAAAGCGTAAAACGATTGATAGATCCTTTCTTGACAATGAAGGTAATTTTTGACAAGTGTTTTGAATTTAGTGAAGTTGATCGGTATCTGAACAGTATGACTCATCTTCAAGTATTCCATGCCGTCTCTGAAGATGGAGAAGCTGCGCCCCAAAGAGGTGCGCGGCTGACGGAATTTAAGCTTGAACCTTTCTCCCCTAGTATTTGATTCAACCAGTTTGAAAAATGAATGAGCTTTGAGACCCAGTCTTCCAGTTATAATATTATATACCAAAATTAAATCATTTCTTTTGCGTCTGTAATGTAAAGTATCCAAATTAAGCATACGATTCCTCACTATGCCATGGGGATTACTCCTATACGTGAAGCCAGGAGACCTTATGAAGACCTTCCTTGTGAAGTTGTTTTGCACTCTTTCTAGTTTGGCAACGCAGGTTTTTTAATGAGGAAAGGAGATACAGGTACAGGCCATAAAACGGCCAATGTCTCACCGTCGACTGCGTACCACGAGCTGCGCGACCGCACGCGCGTCGGAAGCAGACGGGTTTCGGCCGCCGCGCGACGAGTTTTGGCCGCCGCGCGACGAGGTTTGGCCGCCGCGCGGCGAGTGTTGGGCGCCGCGCGACGAGTTTCATGCCGCGCGGCGGCCGAAACTGGTCGCGCGGCGGCCAAAACTCGTCTGCTTCCGACGCACGTGCGGTCGCGCAGCACGTGGTACGCAGTCGACGGTGAGACATTGGCCGTTTTATGCCCTGTACCATATTCAAGAACAGATCGAACGTAAATTTCATAGGCTGTAACCAAAAGCAATGGACCTTTAGTTTTCAGCGATTTGAACGCAAGGAAAAGTTTCTGTTCAGCTTTCGCAACAATACTATCCAAATGCTTATCAAAATTCAATTTCGAATCGACAAGAAACTCTAAATCTTTAACTAGGTTAACATGCTGGAGTATTGAACCATCGATATTGTACCCGCCTTCCGGATTAGTAGTTCTACCCAGGTGTAGTACTTGACTTTTTTGAGTGGAAAGAGGGAGAAGGTTTCGTTTAGACCATTGAACTACATTGTCAATTGTGATTTGGATCCTAGTTTTATTGTCACCCTCAAGTGTATCGTAGATTTTTTTAATGATAATAATCATTTTATGATATTAATTGTTCTGTATTATGATTGTTTTGCCTAGTTATACTGATTTTGCCTGAATCAACGTGAAAAAAGAGGAATTTGAATGAGGACATACGAAGCGGTCGCCGCGATCGGTCGCGTCGCCGTGCACTGCATGGCGACGCGATCTGGCCATCTCAGTCGCCCAATCGCGCGATTGGGCGACTTTTCCCGCGATCTTGTCTGAAAGGCCGGCGACCAGATCGCGCGACGCGACCAGATCGATACACAGTGTTTTCATTCGGTCGCGTCGCAGAGCGATCGAACTCTGAAAGAGGCCTTAGAGAGCGAATTGTTGGCTCCTTTGGGTCTCTGCGTCTCTCAATTACACCATAGAGGCGAGAGCACCCTATAGAGATTACTATGGAGCTCGGATACACGGGTCTGGCTGGCTTATGGAGCAAGTAGCGATTCAAACCTGATATATCATTAGGAGCAGAATTTGAAGGAGATTTCGAAAACAGCCGTCAACTCGACATCATCTCTAACGGTTAAGGAGGTATAAGCGAAAAACGGCTATTTCATAAAATGAATTAGGCTGAAGAATTTATTCAAATTCGAAAACGCAAGTCGACGCAGATTTCTACGGATATTCTGAAAAGCAACCTACACCAGCATCTCTTAGCGTAAAAACGTTATGAACTATAGCTTGAGGCAGAAAAATGCACTGGAAAAATCTTTCGGCGGCAAGAGTGGGAGCATATACTCCAAACATGAAAACGCTTCTTGAAGCAGAATTTTATGAGGATTCCAAGAACATTCTCCACCAAAAAGCTAACTTTAGGGGTAAAAAAGTTATGGAAGAAAAACCGGCAATGATATCAATCCCAGCATGAAAATGACTTGCACGAATGTTGAGTCACTTTGATCTTTTTTTTGGCCTTTTCCCAGGACGGTACCGGTTTTCCCAGTGGTAAAAGTTCCTTCCTTCACCTGCCCAGAGGTGAAAGTTGGTGGAGTACCCGGCTCCACCCAACGAAGCTATGATGTACGCCAGGAACAGCTTGTTTAGCTTATTCCGAGCACTTGTATTCGCTGTTTCTTCACTATGCGTTAAATCATGACCAAACAACTCCCTTAAAGGCAGCGTTAACGAATAAAATCCCTTTTTTTGTTTTTTTCCATATCTTGAAAACGGTCCCATTCTGATTCCAATGATGTCTTTGGAATTGTACAAGACCTTCTGGGAACGGAGTTATAGTCTCTCAAAAATTGAGCTAGGGAAGCATGGTGGACGAGTTGTCCGAGGCTTGTAGTAACTTCCGTAATTTGCAGCCGATGTATGTGAGCTGACCTAAGTAAAGAGAGAAGTTGAGAATGAAGGAAAGAACGGGGCTTCTGATCGGAAAACATCGCTCATCCCACGCTCTCGAGTGTTCCTTTGTTCATGTCGAGGGGCGGAAAGGGGCAGGACTTGCTCAAAGCGGCGGGGTTTGCCCACTTTTCTAAGCCGTTTTGTGGCTCCTTGGTAGCTTTTCGTCCCGTTTCTTCGACGCTGTTCTGCTTCTGAGAGCGACGAGAAGCGTTTTTGGTGGTAAATTCGAGTATGAAGTTTATCGTGAACAGTGCCTTTAAAGGCACAGTACACCCTCAGATAAGGATTTCGAGATTTTCATGTAATTGTGTAGAAGACCCCTCCCATATAACACGTGCCAAATGCGAGACCTCAATTCCTCCAGATAAGCGAGATATAAGCGACCACCACAGGCCCGATCCCCTTCGCTCACCACCACAGGCCCGACCCCCTTCCGGATTTTCAACCTCGATATCGGCCGGATGGATGGATGAATTCTTAACAAATTGCCGTTCTTCAGTCCATTGCCGGACTGTCTCCTAATCCTGGCTCGCTCTCGCGCAACGATTGCGAATGAAAAGAAATACAGGCCTGAGACAACTCGTCCACCAATTTTTCACCCTCAAAATCTTGGCATCTTTGAAAAGCCATAACTCTGTTCAAAGGGGGTCTTGTACGATTTCAGAGATATCAATGTGATCAGCGTATGACTCTCTCCAAGATAAGCATAAAATCTGAAAATTAATTTTTTGGGTGTGTTGTGCCTTTAATGAAAACCAGAACGTTAGAACACTCAGCCGTATTTTGATTTCGTGCGGATGTTTCTCTTCGTTGTCTCGACTGCCCCCTATAACAACTCGAGAACGAAGCATTAAGGCATCGTACATGATGGAAACCATACTAGGGTTTTTGACGTTTTCGTGGTGTTATATACCTATAGTGACCGAGGGTTGCAAAAAGTCCCCCTAAAAACGTCAAATTTTCGAAAAAAACCATTTAAAAAATCTCAAAACAAATTTGAAGTTCCCGCCGACATTAACTTGGCATAGTTGCGCGAAGAACGCAAGGAAAAGTTTTACGATTCGCTCCTTGGCGCGGCGTTGGAAGCGATTCACCGAGGACGCCATTCAGACGATCATTTTTTTCTTGAACGGAACTACTAAAAAGAGTTACGAACCTGCTCCGTCCATTGTTGTCAGCTGCTTTCGATTGATGTCGAACATGAAATCGAGTGGCGGGTGCATTGCACCCTAAGACGCGTCCACGCACGATCGCCGGCAGCGACCACAGAGTTTTGTTCTGGCCGGGGATCGACCCCAAGGCCCGCCCCCCAAACCCAGGAAACCTATTTGAGGTAAGCGGATCTTCATTCAGAGGCGATTTCGGAACTCCAAAATTTCTGAGTGGCATTGTTACGACCCACTAGTCCGATTGAACCAGAAGCTGGAAATTGGTTTTCGTCGTTTACGATGCCTTTAACGTAAAAAAAGCGCTGTTGAATGTTCGTGCACGTTGCCTTCAAATATTGTTCAGCGGTGCAACAATATTCCAAAAAATGAATGGGGTCCTCTTCACGCAGACAGCTGAAGTATACATGTACTGTGCTGGCCTGATGACTGTGGTTGACGACAATTTTATGGTGTCTGCTTTCCACTACAAAGGTTAGTGTCTTTCACTCAGTTCTAATAAACCTTCTTCTAGCTTTTCTTCGGCTTTGTGCTCGTGTATTTTAACAATGGATCACCACCAGCGTGATGCTTGTTGCTTCTTGTTAGCTCTAGACATTGTCAAAGTCTTCGTCCAGAAGCAGAGACGAGAATTGGGCCCAGGGTTAAGCAGGCCGTTGCGACTGGTCGCAAGCCTGCCCAACCCTGATTGGGCCCGTAGTATACCCGCCGCTCAGTAACTGTCGACTATGTATTGGGTGATAAGGCAAGACCGAAATGTTTCAAACATGACTCACAAGGGGAGTGTTTAGAGTGGTAAACGCATCTGCGAAAACGACTAATATCGTTAGTATGACCCGTAGTAAACCCGACAAAAAATTCAGTTGGGACTGACTGAGTCCAAGTTCTGAAAAGAACTCAGACGAGTTGGCACACATTTCAGACATATGTGTTGAAGGATAGTGACCTAACCTGAGTGAGAAAAGTCAGCAACAAATAAGATTTCAGTGAGAGTTGACTGAGTGAACGCAGCCAGCTCTGACTGAATTCTTGGCTAGAAAGAGGAGAGACAGTGTGGTTAGGGCACGCCTGACTTTTTTAAGGAGCGAAGGAGCAGCTTACATCGTTCAGAAGGGAGGTGTGTAACATTGCGTCTTGTGTAGCGCAATAGGCGCAGACCGCACAAGTTTTCGACGCCTCTTTTCCAATCTTTTTCAGCGACATCGACATTGGTGTCCAGCTGAGGCTCCGTCCATACGTGGCGAGAGCGTGCGATTACGCAAAATCGATGGTCATCGTGGGTACACGATTCGCTAGCCGCTCACAGCCGCTCCTTCTCGCCCGCTCGCTCTCGCGCGCTTACGCCAGCACCACGAAGCAAGCAGCACGTTTCAAGCTTACTGCTTCATCACTAAGGCAGGTGGCACTAAACCTGTAGCGAAACTATTGCCCTTGTTTTTCATAGTCCCACCACGGAAGTCGAAAACCGTGGGAATCATCAGCCGTTGCGCCGACTCGAGCGATTGATCACCCGATCAAACTTTTCAATCGAATCAACACGACGTGGCTTTCCTGTGTTAATTTGCGAGCAGCGTTGAGGAGCGTCGAGAGGCGCACAATGAACAGCAGGAGCGCCTGCTCGCGACGTATAACACTGCCCTGGTGGCCTGGTTTTGACTGCAGGTGGTCGCTGCGGCCATGCGAGGGACAACCGTTCCTTTCTTCATCGCGCGTAATGGAAAGCCGCTCAATTGTGATCGCTTCGTGGCAAACGTCCTACATCGCTGGGTCGCGGCGACGAAACTTATGTCTTACTGCATCGCTGCTTGAAGAGCGATTCGCCAGTGGTCGTTGATCATCGTCTCCATCGCTGCCATTATGGCAGCGATGTGAGCTGATTGCCAGCCGAATAAACGCCATTTCGTCGAATGAACGTTGACCCTTTCATGACAAGATCAGGGTTTTCGAGTGGAAACGCGTTATTGATGAATACCAGCCATTAATTTCTTTGATTAATTGGATTTCTTCTATCATCAGTGGGCCTATGCACTTTATAAAGCAGAGTCGCTGCCGCTGCTACATCGCTGCAGCAGCGGGGTACAAAATCGCTTTCGCGATGAAAACAGCAGCGACGCAGTCAAAACTAGGCTTCACGGTCGGCCACCATTGATTGCAACGGGCCTCGACTCGAAGATGATAACGTGATTGGCTCGCCCGCCAGCGCTCGGGAATTGGGAAACACTCGTCCTTTGTCAGGGAACGATGGAAAAAAATTTCATGATTTTTATCAAAAGCAGGGAGCTTTTCGCCAATCTTTCGTTACAGTTGAGACCCTAGGCATATAAAGAACTCATTTATGGGAAGAACTCGGCAACAGTTTTTCGTCGTGACCACTGTCTTTAAGTGTGGCGGTCGACCAATGACCTGCCAGAACGCTATTATTTCGGACTCGTCTGAGTCGTGTCTGAAACATTTCGGGCATTATACCGCCAAGAGCTGCAGGCTTCAAGAAGTTACAAGCTTGAAAATGTTGTTTTTTGTACCTTCCAAAAAGCGCATTATTCTTCGGAAAATCCGGAAACGGACCTCTAAAACGTGTTCAGCTCCCAAAATCACCCCCCTAAGCAAAGTTTGGGTGAAGACACATTTTCCGAACTTCGTTCAGACTGATAGCGTTTTGGAATTACACGAATTTTCAGTAGCACGTTTGCTTATACCACTGCCGAGTTTCAGTTGGGCGTTTATTTGTACCACTTAGGCCCTAGTTATACACCGGCGGGGCGCTGCGGGAATAGCAAGACAACTATCACTTATATGCGCCCTAACTGCGCTCAGGCATGCCAAAAGGAACAGTAGTCGCAGAAAAACGCGCCGGAAGGCCGCACAGAGCAGTTATACACGCCGCGGCACCGTATACTGCAACCTTACGAGACCTGCCCTACTGGAAATTTGCCAATTTCCACCGGCTGATTATTTTTCAGATATAAAATTGTTAAAACATTACCAAAACGACATAACGAGCACTGTAATGACGAGAGGAATTGATTATTAGTGCTATTCTGCAAATAAAAAGTGTCAGAAGCGAAAAAACCGATAAAATACCATTAAAAACGCCTGGAAATTTTTGTCCGCAGTATTGCGTCAAAGACGCCGAAGACGCAACATTGCAGACGAATCCCAGATTCACGCAGCAAGCGGCGGCAATGTCATTGCGAGACGTTTTCATTCCGCTGGTGTATAACTAGGGCCTTAGAGGGCTCTCGAAGCGTTTTTAAAAAAGGTTCCAGATTTGACTCAAAGGTGTTCCAGGATGGTTATTTGGGGCGCTGATCACAAATCTGGGGTTTACTTGTTGATTTTAACAAGTTTTCGACTTGATTCGTTCAAGGTATCCCATATGGGGGGAAATTTTGATGGCAAATCGCGACTTCTCACGATTTCCGGAACGCTACGGTAGAAATGGCTCAAAATGTTTCTCTAGAGGCTATTAAGAGTGTTAAACACAAATCTGGAGTCTGTTTATCGATTTTTGGCAGAATACGGTAGATTACAGTGGGTATACGGTAGTTTAGTCAAAGTCTCAGATTTTACTCAAAATTTGTATACGGGGATATTCGGGGTGGAGAATACGAATTTGACGCCCGTTTGTCGATTTTCGAAATACTTAGGTAGGTTTTGCCCCAGAAATGGCATAGTACCTACCGTGACCTACAGTTAACCTCACAATTTCGACAAGCGAACCCCAGAGTCGTGTTCAGCACCCCAGACTACCTCTGCATGCATTTTTGCAGCAAAATCCTGAGAAAGTATTCCAAAACTCCCTTAAAGTTGCCTGATGGCCCTTACCTTTTCGCGGAGCTTCAAAAACGCTAATACCTTCTCTCAGAGTGAGTCTAGGCAGCTGCGATGGGCATATTCATACTTTACGTTTGAAAATGGTTCTAGAAAAGTACATTTCATTTGGAATGGCCTGGTTGGCCGAAAAGAGTTCCTTTGCCAGACCTTCCGCAATCGATTTTAAACCCGAAAGCGGAATTAATCGTAAGCACTCCTGTGAAATTAGGTGAATATATAATCTAAAAAGTTTAGATCCTTAAACTCACTTCTCTCCAGATATTCTGTTGAGGTGTCCAATTAATACCCTCTATTTCGAAGTCAAATTTACTCTGTTTCTTTGCGTGCGCGTGCGTGCTGACCAACGAGAGAGACAGCGAGAGAGCATGAGGAGAAGGAAGCGCAGCGAACGCGCGCGCATGCGCGACCGACGCAACGGATTTTCCTCCGAAATTGAGGGTACTTGTACAGACCAGGAATTTCAAAAAATCTCACCTATATCAATTATGATCTTTTGCGCATGTGCACGCCATTGATAGTTTTTTTTCGGATCCAGAAAAAATCACATCCGCAAACACAGACATACTCAGGCGAAAAAAGTTGTCGAGAATTCGGCGAGAAGTTGTCCAGAATTCGTACGAATTCAGGACAACTACTCGCCTAATTCTCGACAACTTTCGCCTAATTCTCGACAACTCCTCGACAACTTCTCGCCGGATTCTCGACAACTCCTCGGCTGACTCTCGACAACTTTTCGCCTAATTCTCGACAACTCCTCGACAACTTCTCGCCGGATCCTCGACAACTCCTCGGCTGACTCTCGACAACTTTTCGCCTAATTCTCCACAACTCCTCCACAACTTCTCGCCGGATTCTCGACAACCCTCGGCTGACTCTCGACAACTTTCGCCTAATATTCGACAACTCCTCGACAACTTCTCGCCGGATTCTCGACAACTCCTCGGCTGACTCTCGACAACTTTTCGCCTAATTCTCGACAACTCCTCGCCTTATTATCGACGAATTTTCGTTTTATTCTCCACAGCAGCTTTTCGCCTGATTTCGCCTCTGGAGAGTCCGTCACAATTTCGCAAGGAAATAATTTAAAATAAAACAAGTAAATAAGAAAAAGAATTTATATGAACGCATGTATATCTAAACAAACGGTTTGATTACGAAAGGAGATATCTCACTACATCTGTAGGACTTGAATGAATCAAAAGCGTCAGTTTTTTGATAACTTTGTAAGCACTAAATTCGGCAGCAGTAATTATTCTCTTATATTTAGACCTTGTAATGTTGTCGAGCGATTTTGTTTCCAAATTTCGTTCGTTCGATATTTCATCGGACATATTTTTTTTCGAATTTCGTTCGTTCGAAATTTCGTCAAAAGAATTTCCTTCTCGATTTTCATTCGTTCGAGATCTGATTTTTCGATTTTTTTTTCTGAAAAATCGTTGGACTTTGAACACGCTTCTCGAAGCTTGGGTTACGCTGTTTCTTTATTCCTCGGGCCGAGTTGACGTGAGCGTAAGCGAACGCGACTCGAGTAGAAATCGAATACTTGTGGAATATTCATTCTCTGACCGAGCGTTGTAAATAAATCGTTGAGACCGGTTTCAAAAAAAAAGATCCGAAACTTTTAAGGAGTATCGAAAAAATCCTAAACTTCGAACGAAATTCGAAAAGATCCAAAATTTCGAACGATAAGCAAGAATGCGTTTTTGAAATTCCCGAATGTTTGAATTTTTCGAATGAAGCCCTTCTCAAATTTTTGAATGAATGACTAAATCCGAGTAGGAATCCACAGTTTTTTTACTCGAAGGAATAAATAAATTTGTATACCCGTTATGAATTCGATTGGAATGAATATTGGGAAAATCTATCTAACACATCACAAATATTTTGAACTTTTTTTCAGGCTGAATATTCAAGTGTAGTGACCCGAAAATGGTCCGAAATTCGAAAAATCAAATCTTTCGGTACTCCTGTTGAACACAGTACTCGAAAAATAAAAGCAAAAAAAATTGAATACGATTGGTTTAGTCTCTCGAATGAATGGAATATATTAGAAAACTAGTAATTAAATTGCTCGAAAACTCCGATTGAATTTCTTAAATAAATCTTATATTTGAAAAAAAAACGAACAAGCGATAATTACAAAAGCCGGCATAGTTGGGCATACGAGGTTCGAGGGGGGTAAGCGTTATGCCCGAAATGGGCGGGGCAGGGGCGGGGTCGGCTGTCCCCAACCGTCCAGGTGGCCGGTCGTAAACGAGGTGCGAACGAAGGTGCGAGGAACGCAATTATAGGGACGCTCTCACTACGACAGCGTCGACTAACTAACAAACGATTCAAGCCAACTGATAGACTTGGAACCGAATCGAATTAATAGTTGAGCAAAAATACCTAATTCACTCTGAAAAAAGTTATGAGTAGGCGTTTTTAAAGCTTCGCGGCGAGGTACTACCCTCATAGAATTTTTAGTGGGCTTTTAAATTTTTTTCCGGATTTCGCTAAAAACATTTATGTAGGGGTAATCTAGGGTGCTGAACACGAACCTAGGTTCGCTTGTCAAAATTTTAAAGTTCACTGTAGGTTAAGGTAGGTAACATGCCATTTCGAATTACTCCTGTATTCTTGCTCAACTAATCATTCGATTTGGTTCCAAGTCTACTGAACCCAGTAGACTTGGAACCGAATCGAATAACTCCTCGATATTGTCCTATCTCACCGCACTTAAATTTCTCTTCTTTTTCCTCCACGTCAATTGGCTTGAATGGCTCGTTAGTTGCTCGACGCTGTCGTAGTGGGTGCGACGCTATAATTGCGTTCCTCGCGCCTCCGTTTACGACCGGCCACCTGTGCAGTTGGTGACAGCCGACTCCGCCCCCGCTCCGCCCATTTCGGGCATAACGCAGCACACCCGAGGTTCGAGTAGCCAAGAGTGGGCGGACCCCAGGTAGCGGAAGCCTCGTCAACGGTAACGGGTCAGCAGATCTCGAATGGTAAGTACCTGTGGTGGTGCCTGTTAATACTCTAGGATGTGAAGAGGATGTGAACACTGGCCTTACTCATGTGCCAAAACAAGGCTCGGGCCTCACCTATCCATGCGGTGAAGGAGCAACTCAATTGGGATAGGACACTGTACACCAATAGAATGCCAAATAATTGATGCAAGGTTAAGAGGTTCATATTTAAGCCAGAACTGAATCACTTAAGATTTTTTTGATTAAATATTCCTAATTCTCTACGTCATTTCGATAAGTCTAGAACAACTTTTCGAATAATGATATTTAAGATCTCATTTGTCCAGCAACGAATCATAAAAAGAAAGTTCAGTACTTGGAATCGCGAAAACTCCGAAATTTAGTTACTTCAATTTACAATCTTCCGGTAAAACCAATATGTCAAAACTCGAAAACATGGAAAATCCCATAGAAATGTGATGTTCAAGAGTTCGGTGGAATAAATCATAAACGATGACCAGCTTGCTCAAGTTCGATGTGTCCTGAATTCTCGACAACTTTTCGACACATTCTCGTTTCGGAGAAAAGTTGTCCAGAATTCTCAGGGAATTCTCATCAACTATGTCCTTCTCCTGAGTTCTCGACAACTTTTCCAGAATTCTGGACAACTTCTCCGAAATTCTCGACAACTTCCCCATCTGCCCGAATTCTCGACAACTTCTCTCCACTTTCTGAACAACTTCTCGATTCCCGACCGATTCTCGACAACTTCTCGATATATTCTGGACAACTAGTTTTACCTGAGTACAGATTTCCAGCACGCAGCTCGAAAATAGGACCTGTAAGAAAGGGAGTATTCACGATGAAAACCTTTTTCGAGTTCCTGCGGGAAACCGGAGGTAGCGGATTTATCGCCACAATAATTGCGAAAGGACGGCCGTAGAAAAGCCTTAGGTAGCTCTATGCGAACCTCAAGTTTGGTGGTGCTATGCCCGCTACGCCCACTAACTCAAGGGCGAACAAGGAATTGGGTGAGTAGGGCATAGCGAACGCAGGTTGGAAGGAGATTTTTGGTTATTTATGGCTTGTTTTTGGCCGTTCTTTCGCCATTATTATTGTAATGGTCCCAGTTACATTTGATTTCCGGTAAAATCTTAAAAACAATTTCAAAAGTGAACACTGTTTCTAGTCGTGCTTGAACAATGTAATCGCACCACATTTTTCCTGGTGTTATACCACGGCAATACACATAATACCGGGTCAGGTGCTCTCTACACACAGAGGGAGGAGTTGTCTCGTTTTTGCAGTTCCAAACGCCACGCTACTCAACGCAAGCAAAGTGGTCCCGAGTGGAATTAGAGCCGCAAAAGACGAGACAACACCTCCCTCGGTGTAGAGAGCCCCTGACCCCATAATACCCATTAGGTTCGAGGTGTTGACAACTCGAGCGGCTGCCTGGCGACACACATCGATTATTTACCAATGTGGAGTGGGTACCTACTAGTCTGAAATTTCTTGTACCGCTTCAAAAAATTTAACGCTACTGTGCTTATCTGGACCGAATTCCGGTCCGCAATTTCGTCTCGACACGCTTCGCGGCCGCAC
This sequence comes from Aplectana chamaeleonis, assembly GCA_029168955.1. Classification (NCBI taxonomy): domain Eukaryota; kingdom Metazoa; phylum Nematoda; class Chromadorea; order Rhabditida; family Cosmocercidae; genus Aplectana; species Aplectana chamaeleonis. The sequence goes on from JAPDOI010000301.1 coordinate 65,837, forward strand.
GCTCCCGAGGCAGAAGAGCTTCCAGCGCCGCAGCCGCCGATCTGCTGACTCTAGGTCGGTTTCGGAAACTGGAAACTAAGAAAAATTGGAGAACGTTGCATAAAAAAGCCACATCGAGTCGGCTTTGGCGCTGGAAACCCGACTGACTCGAGCGCGTGCGGCTGCAAAGCATGTCGAGACGCAATTGCGGACCGGAATTCGGCCCAGATAAGCGCAGGACGTGCCACGGCGTGACAACCGCGCTTTCGACAGCAGTGGGAAGATCAAAGAAAAGGGCTGCACATTATACACTCTCTGTTATTAACTTTACTCTGTTCCTTTACATGCCAGTGCGGAGCGAGGAGAGAGACAGCGGGGTAGTGTGGGTGAAGGAGACCCAACATAAAGTGTGCCCAAATGAGAATGGCGACCCACGCGGTCGGCGTGCTTGGCAGGCGGCCGTCGCATGTGTCGCCCTCGGACGAGTGTTGTATTTCAACGACGGCCGTCCCTTCTCCCACTGATTGATCGGCGCAGTGCTTGCTGCCAGCCGGTGCCGGCCTCGTTCGTTGTCGATGGCGGTGGGGACTTTTCGCATGCTCGTCCAAGAGCGGCGAACGCGACGGCCGCCTGCCAAGCACGCCGGCCGCGTGGACAGCCATTCTCATTCGGACGCACCTTACGCGCGCGGATGCACGCAATGAACGAAAATAAATTTCACTTCGGAGCATAGAATACTCATTTCATGGTGAAAACAATTTTCAGTTCCAAACGACAATGACTGGGAAGCGTATATGTTTGCATCTACGCACAGAGAACATTTCATTGTTACACCTCAGAAGAATGGGTACACGGCTTTAGTTCTTGCTAAGCCCCTCAAGAAGGTATCGCCATCAGTCACAGGCATCAAATGGGTGAGAGATATCCACACCTCGCACTAACGAAAATCTTCTGCAGTCGTGTAGAACTTCGAGGTTCCAGTTTCTTTTTTTTAGATCACGGCTGACAAAGTGGAATTGTATGAAGGTGTTGCTGATGTGAGCCAGAATTCGACCAGAGGAAAACTTGTGAAGACTTTCACGTAGGTGTTGAATCCAGAGCCTCTGCACGTTTAGGGCTTCTTTCACATCTTACACCCCTATGTTACGAATAACCATGGTCTGAATTTCGTAGGTATGCCCCTCTGTGTCAATGATCCGAATTCACCATTCCCTAAATGCCTGAGAAATTTTTAGACGAGGGCATTTTCATACAGTCCTAGGCAACGGAAAAAGGCGGTTGTGCGGTTGCGTACTTCGACCTCAAATAGGAAGGCACGCTGCCGCGATAACTATGTGGATGCGGCAAAAATTTTGCGCGTTCGCAGCACGCTGCCGCATTGAACTCGATCAAGGGCTCATAACGGTACCAGTGGCCGTATTAATGAAACTTCAGAAAGCTCCCGGAAGGTTAAAAAACCTTCCCGCTTGTCGGGATTAGTTTTCCGCCATCCATTTACCCGGCTGCCCGACGGGTAGACGGAAGGTTCCTGGTTCACCCGGCGGGTAGACAGGTAAGTTCCTGGCTACCCGGCGGGTAGACAGGTAAGGTTCCTGGCTACCCGGCGGGTAGACCGGTAGGTTCCTGGCTACCCTGGCGGGTGCAAACAGGTAGGTTCCTGCCTACCCGTCGATTTGAAGACAGGTAATATCTTCCGTCAATGAGCTTCAGTTTCTGCGGAAGTTTCCGTCTTCCATTCATTGAGTTTCGTGTTGCTTTTATTTCTCTATTCGACCTCATATTTGTACATGACTTACACTTTGGGAAGGTTAACTTCCTGTAGCTCTCGCAATGTGTCAACTCGTGCTGAATTCTGTCTCCGTAGCTTTCGTTAAACCTTTAAGCCGATCCCGCTTGCTTCTTCCTTATTTGTTTTATGCTTGATGCACAGACTCTCTTGATTTGAAATTCAATTTTTCTTTGAGAGTCGGATGCATTAAACATGTCACATATGAAGAGCATTCTTAGAAAAAATTCACTTATTCTATTTATCGCTGAATTCCTCAAAATAGAGAGAGTATCGAAATCAATGAGCTACTGGACAGGAATTTTTTAAAATATAAGACCTAACCAACAAGTTTAGTTTTCACTTTAATAAATTAATTAACTCGAATTCCAATTTTCGTATTTTACAATATTTCGATTTCTTGCGATTGGATAAACCAGCAAATTCAATGTTTGCAATCCTGAACGGATTTAATCCCATTTTTGCAATCTCTTAATCCACTTAATTAGATTATCTTACTTTCTTTTCGAGAAAACATCAACTTCATTCTTCAAACCAATAAGTTAGATTCTGATGAGAAACGAAGAATTGGGCGGTTTTGCATTCTCTAAACGGACGGATAAATTGGTTTTTTGCGAGTAGATTCGATTTCCCTGACTTTGGACCAGAACTATGGAAACCATTTTGGCGTTGTACGAGTTAAGCTAAGTTAAGTACATAACAAAAATGTCCATGTTACGAGTGATAAATATCCGGGCATGCCGAAAAAGAATGAGCGCGTGAAAAAATCGGTGAAATATCTCTTCGAACTACGGTAAGACAGATGCTGCGTCGCGTACAGGCCATAAAACGGCCAATGTCTCACCGTCGACTGCGTACCACGCGCTGCGCGACCGCACGTGCGTCGGAAGCAGACGAGTTTTAAGCCGGCCATGCGCGCCGCGCCGAAACGAATCGCGCGGCGGCTAAAACTCGTCGCGCGGCGGCCAAAACCCGTCTGCTTCCCGACGCGGGTGCGGTCGCGCAGCGTGCGTACGCAGTCGACAATGAAGATGATGGCCGTTTTATGGCCCTGTACGTGATTTCCGAAGCTGAGGCAACATCTGTCTTACCGTAATCCAAAACTTCAGGGACTCTGAGAAAAATTGCCGCTCCAGTGCGCCGGAAAAGTACCGCGACCCTCGACTATGCCGCGATACTACCGCTGCGGCTCCGTGATAGACGATTCTGTTGCCGTGTCTTGAGCCTCGACATCAGCGCGTCAGTACCGCATTGGCTGCGCGTTAGAACTGCACCGGTTCTCGCGAGACGCAGCAGCGAATAAGCGTGAGTACGATACGCTGTCCGGCAGTGGTAAAACGAAATTCAGTCGCCAGCGCCGTTCAATTATTACCCAAGTTTGATGTACATTCTATATTTGGCGGAAGCCTCTCTGTGATAAGGGCCCGTCTAAGTCGGTCGATGCTGCGTAGCCACCCCCGGTCGATACGTATGCAAGTACGCATTGCACTCAAGGCGAAAAATCCTCCCCGATGTGTCCGGAGGCACCCGCGCGCTGCGTCCCGCCTCCGAGTCTCGTCCGGTCGATACGTATGCAATATATTGATCGATATACTTCCTCGATGTGTCCGTCCTGCGCCGTCTGCAGTGCGCTCGAGCGCGCCAGCTGTCAATCGATACGCATACAGCCGACCACTAGGGACGGCGGAGGACGGCAGAATCATTCGAGCTGAGAGACGGCGCTAAGTAGTCCGGTTTTCGGTCGACTATGATCAGGCAGAGGACTCCAACAAACCGCAGCTGCGTATTTTCGTTTTTAGTCCGCCTAGTTTTATTATAATTTTGCATAACTTCGTATGAGATTCTCTGCCGGAGCGGCGTGTCGGCACTGCCGCGTAGCCGCTGCGGTTCGCGGTGCCGCGATATAGCCGATTCGGTGCCGGTAGGCGCCGAAGCGGCACCTATCGCGAAGCCGCAGCAGCAATTTCTCTCAGAGATGCAGGTGGGAGCGCTTCCTCTTGAACTCTCCGCTTGTCAACTCGTTTGGTTCAGAGCATATATCAACGCAACAGATGATAAACTCCACGCATGAAAGAGATAAAAACATTATTGAAAGAGTTAAGAACTTCCCTCAATGAATGGCTCTATATACGATCGAATAAGAATTTTATTTGGTTACTGACCGATAACGGCGCGCATTAATCTGGAACTTACTCCAGACAAAAATGCCACTCTACACCCATTTAGAAGGCTGGCAATAGTTTCAGCGACATAGTGGCCGTAAAGCCCAAAATTCAAAGTTCTGTCGCCCGCGGCAGTGACTGTTTGATACTCCGGGCAACAAGCCGCCCATAAAACAAGCCACTGGATCTGAAAGGCCCGCGCATGAGCCCTCTGAATGATATGGGCTGGTCTTGTGCCAAAAATATACATACGGCGCACCGCTACGCGACCGGCACCTCGGCAGCGGGCGCTGTCGGTACACCTGGAAGGCACGCAGGCCGCCATGCAGCGAGCACCAGCACGGCTCGCTAGCTGTTGGACCGAGGCTGCCAGTGGCTGGGCGGGTGAAAGTACGCAATCTTGGGTAATCGATCCGACGACATTGCCGACATCTGGAGTCCTTTCTCAGAGAGTGCGTCGTACGCTCCTTGGAAATAGGTGTCGAGCTTCTTTTTGGCGTGCACGCTTTGCCTGTGATATGCACTATTCCGCCCTTTCGTCTCGACACGATAGACACTCTCCCGTGTCAGGAAGGGAGAGAGCAATTTGCTTATCGCGTATCTTTTAGGAAAGTGGCCGAATCGGCTTGGGCGCCGAGCTCCTTTTTGTCTGGAGTGCGCCTCTCGCCAAATATTCAATTCAGTCGTGAAAAACCTGTAGTTTGTACACCACTTGAGTGCAGTCGTATAGTGCTACTTAGGGAAATACGGTGCCTTGTATCTATATTCCTTTTCAAATTCGTAATACTATTCCGTTGAGTCTTTCACAACTTCCTATTTCGAACGTACATCTACCATATTTCCTGTTATTGAACACCTCCCGCTGGCCTATTTGAATCCTCCCTCTAATTGAACTCCCCCTTTCGGTGGAGAGGTTGAAAATAAACACCTCCCCTCTATTAGAACTCCTCCCCACTTAGCTGAAAAGAAACTGGAGACCCATTCCTACCGGACGAATTGCTTCCGAAGAGACTGATCTTGAGAAAGACTTGAACAATGACTCTATTGATAATGATCTCTTTAATGTTCGCCGCAAAATTCATTATTGTCGCATTTTGGCTTGCCTAATAAACTTTGAAAGCCTATATTCACTCTTGTATTTTCTGGTTGAAATTCGAGCCTCCCCCCTCTATTTGAACTCCTTCTCTAAAGATTGGAGCCCTCCTTTTTGGAGGAGGTTGAAAATAGTACACACCCGGGTGTTTAATTACAGGAAATACGGTATGTTCTCATGCGAACCATCGCTCCGAGCGGACCGGGTCCTCCCAGTTATGACGTCATCGCCCGGACAGCGGCCGAGGGCCAAATAGCCCCGCGGTCCCTGTCCGGTGCCAGTTTTTGCCCCTCGGTCGCTCTCGGGGCCACAGCGGGGACCATCGCCAGAAGTAGAGACGCGGGATTGGTTGTTCTTTGAGTGATAACGTGCGAGCCACGTTATCACTCAAAGAAGGCACAACCAATCCTGCGTGTATAAAAGGCGGCTCGCTCCTGTAGACGGGTAGTTGGCCTTTACGAGGCTACTCTGAGAGTGACCTCAGGATCACTCTCAGGATGACAATTTTGGCGGCCGAGGGATCCCTCATGGCCCGCGGTGGGGAGGGCTTCCTCATTGCGTGACCATGCTGGGATGGTATCCTGTTGGGGTCTGTATGGCAGGATTAACCTCCTGATCCACAGGCTGTACACAGGTACCTTATGCTCTTAACAGGCTTAATCATCTTCAGAAGAGGCGGAAATAAAGAAACAATAGCAATGCCAGGAAATTTTTGAAAATCGCCCGAACAGAGACCGCAGTGCCAGTTGGGACCGAAGATCGCTCCGAGGCGATACTGCTGTGGGCCCGAGAGCGGCTGCCTGTGGCCCTAGTAGATGGCTAATTTTCGCTCGAGGCAGAGAGGCAGCGCCGCTCGAGTAGCTCTCCGGTACCGCTCGGAGCGATGGTTTGCCTGAGGAGGGGTGAAATCGAGGGCGATGATCGCATCGAAGCGTGATATTGTGGCGTAATTTGCAACAAACTCCTCCAACCTGACCTTTTCCCCGCGATACATTTTCACTCCTGAGAAGATAATAGCCCGAAGATTTAGACTTCGATATTATAACTGTTTTGCTTCGCGTCAAAAGGGTTATGATTTGGCATTGAATAGTTTGTGAGAATCTCGTAAAAGAAGTGCAGAATGATTTGCAAGTATGCGGATTAAACTGGGAGCAAACGCCTAAAAATTCAGTAAAGTGATGGAACATTGATTTTGCTGTGAACTTGTTCAATAAAGAGCGAAAATTGAAAAAGTAACATTGAAAAACAGATCACACCCGTATTTTATCCAATGGAGCTAATATTTACAACTTAATTTCACAAAGCCAAGACTCAAGTTTTAACTTACTCTCAAAATTCAGAAACACGCATTCCCAAACATTACTGGTCTTCATATCCCATATGTTTGCTAGCGGATAAGTAAATAAAATGCATTCGTATGGAGGAACATTATTAATTGAATTGAAAATATCATCACACAGTGGGTTTTTACAAATGTTGTCATCTAAAGGAATCGCAGCCACACGAAGATTTGTGGTGCTCAATAAGACGGGTGTGATTTGACGGTAATGTTACACCTCAATTGTCGCTTGTTTATTAAACAAATGCACAGACAAAATCAATGGTCCATCGTTTCACTGATTTTTAGCGTTTGCCTCATGACCTTCCGCTGATCGTTATCTTCCGTAACGTACCTTCTAGATGCATCGTTCGCGCTGAAAACGAATGTACCAAGCACTTTTACACATGGGGCCCGTATACTTTCTATGGCGTCCGGCGCACTCTACATGGGTCCCGTACACTTTCTATGGCGTCCGGCGCACGCTTACATGGGTCCTGCGTATACTTTCTTATGGCGTCCAGCGCACGCGCTATACGGGTCCCGTGCACACTTCTATGGCGTCCGGCGCATTTATGCGGGTCCTGCACACTTTCTTCTGGCGTCCGGCACGCGCTACATTGTCCCTGCATACTTTCTATGGCGTCCAGCGCACGCTTACATGGGTCCGTATACTTTCTATGGCGTCCGGCGCATTTTATGGGTCCCGTACACTTTCTTATGGCGTCCGGCGCACTCTTTTTCACATGGGTCCCGTATACTTTCTATGGCGTCCGGCGCACGCTACATGGGTCCCGTATACTTATGGCGTCCGGCGCACGCTACATGGGTCCCGTGCAAAACACTTTCTATGGCGTCCGGCGCACGCTTTACATGGGTCCCGTATACTTTCTCTGCCGTCCGGCGCACGCTTACATGGGTCCCGTACACTTTCTATGGCGTCCGGCGCATTTTTACATGGATTCCGTACACTTTCTATGGCGTCCGGAGCACTCTTACATTGGTCCCGTATACTTTCTATGGCGTCCGGGCGCACGCAACACATGGGTCCCGCACACTTTCTATGGCGTCCGGCGCACGCTTTCTTACATGGGTCCCGTATATCTCTATGGCGTCCGGCGCACGCTTACATGGGTCCCACACACTTTCTATGGCGTCCGGCGCATTTTTACATGGATTCCGCACACTTTCTGCGGCGTCCGGAGCACTTCTTACATTGGTCCGTATACTTTATGGCGTCCGGCACGCTTACATGGGTCCTGCACACTTTCTATGGCGTCCGGAGCACTCTTACATTGGTCCCGTACACTTCCAATGGCGTCCGGCGCACGCTTACATGGGTCTTGTACACTTTCTATGGCGTCCGGCGCATTTTTACGATTGGTCCCGCACACTTTCTATGGCGTCCGGCGCACGCTTACATGGGTCCCCGTATACTTTCTATGGCGGCGTCCGGCGCACGCTACATGGGTCCCGTACACTTTCTATGGCGTCCGGCGCATTTTTACATACGGGGTCCGTACACTTTCTATGGCGTCCGGCGCATCTTACATGGGTCCCGTATACTTTCTATGGCGTCCGGCGCACGCTTACATGGGTCCCGTATACTTTCTATGGCGTCCGGCGCACACGCTTACATGGGTCCCGTACCTTTCTGCTGGCGTCCGGCGCATTTTTTACATGGGTCCCGTACACTTTCTATGGCGTCCGGCGCACGCTTACATGGGTCCCGTATACTTATGCATGGCGTCCGGCGCACGCTTACATGGGTCCTGTACACTTATGGCGTCCGGCGCATTTTTACATGGGTCCCGGTACACTTTCTCCGGCGTCCGGAGCACTCTTACGTTGGTCCCGTACACTTTCTATGGCGTCCAGCGCACGCTTACATGGGTCCCGTATACTTTCTATGGCGTCAGCGCATTTTTTACATGGGTCCTGTACACTTATGGCGTCCGGCGCACGCTTACATACGGGTCCCGTATACTTTCTATGGCGTCCGGCGCACGCTTACATGGGTCCCGCATGTTTTCTATGGCGTCCGGCGCACGCTTACATGGGTCCTGGGTATACCCGCGCCTATGGCGTCCGGCGCATTTTTACATGGATCCCGTACACTTTCTATGGCGTCCGAGCACTCTTACATTGGTCCCGTATACTTTCTTATGGCGTCCGGCGCACGCCCGCCGGGTCCCGTACACCTTTTTCTATGGCGTCCGGAGCACTCTTACATTAGTCCTGGGTACACTTCCAATGGCGTCCGGCGCACGCTACTTTATGGGTCTTGTACACTTTCTATGGCGTCCGGCGCATTTTTACATTGGTCCCGCACACTTTCTATGGCGTCCGGCGCACGCTTACATGGGTCCCGTATACTCTCTGTGGCGTCCGGCGCACACGCTACATGGGTCCTGGGTACACTTTCTATGGCGTCCGGCGCATTTTACATAGGTCCCGCACACTTTCTCTGGCGTCCGGAGCACTCTTACATTGGTCCCGGGTACACTTTCTATGGCGTCCAGCGCACGCTTACACATGGGTCCTGTATACTTCTATGGCGTCCGGCGCACGCCGCATGGGTCCCGTACACTTTCTATGGCGTCCGGCGCATTTTACATGGGTCCCGTACACTTTTTCTGGCGTCCGGAGCACGCTTACCCTGGGTCCGTATACTTTCTATGGCGTCCGGCGCACGCTTACATGTGTCCGTACACTTTCTATGGCGTCCGGCGCATTTTTACATGGGTCCCGTACACTTTCTATGGCGTCCGGCGCACGCTACCTGGGTCCCGTACACTTTCTATGGCGTCCGGCGCACGCTTACATGGGTCCCGGTACACTTTCTATGGCGTCGTCCGGCGCATTTATACATGGGTCCCGTACACTTTCTGGCATCCGGAGCACTTCTTACGGCGTGGTCCCGTACGCTTCTTCAATGGCGTCCGCACTCTTTACATAAGGTCCCGCACACTTGTTAATGGCATCGTGAGAGCGTATGGGCGTCGCTGTGTTTATTCAGTCTTCTGCGTTTCGCGCCTCCGTGAACGCGCGTCGCGTGCCTGCGTCGCAGTCTTCCCGTTGATAATTTTGAAAACTTCATAGAGTCGGTTGTTCAAACTATGAGAGGGGCGTGACCGGGTAGGTGCGTTACTTACCCGGTCACGCCCCTTCCCGCTCGAAAACTTTCATTAATACGGCCACAGGTGTTGATAAAAAAAGCTTTTAACTCGATGAGGTAGTTCCTCGAGTTCAAAGCGTGACTGAAATGTGTTTCCCCCAGTATTGCCCTGTTTTCTGCTGTGAAACCCTACACACTTTTGTGTTCTGCAAGAGCAACTTACCCAGCAACGTTCTCCTTTTCAGTAAAGACAAGGACAATGTCGTCTCTTTTCCTCTACGAAATCACTTCTATACATTCTACAGCAAAGGATCTTTCGAGTTGAATGCTAGTAAAACAGAAGCTGATTTCACTATCGTTGATGATATTCATGGTTCGGCATTTACATTAGGAGCATCATCCTTCACCTTCTCTGTGCTTTGTTTATTCATTTCAATTTTTTGATAGGTTTACCACCTTTTCACACTTTTCCTCATGAATGAGACGTTCAAATATTGTCTTGATTTTAAGATACGGTACTTAGGTTGTTAAGTGATAGAATGAGATGAGGAGCTCACCAATATATCTAGATATGCTGCAATTTGTTTGTGGAGTTTATGCATGGTGTATTCATGTGTTTCTGTTCAAGAGTAAGCCGCAATCATTGTTGGGGCCACTCTAAAGCATAAGGAGAGCCGTACCACACTGCTGCTGACTGCTCCTTCCAGGTTGTCTTCTATCTTCCACAGTCTGCCCCCAAAACGGACGATCTTTGCAGCTACGGACTCGTCTTGCGCGAAACTTTTTGGACTGCTGCCTAAAGTGGTCGGCTCATAGGAAAACGCTATCAGCGAATTCCCATATAGCAAGCTGCGCACGTTTTGGAAGTCGAAATGAATAATTTGCTCGAAATTTTAAAACGCGACTGATCTTTGAGAAATCATTTAAAAAAATTAAAAATCATAAGAACGGAGAGGCATGCCGTATTAATGGCGGAGTGCACAGATTCATGGTCCGCCACTGGTCCTCTACTGGACCTCTGCTACGGTATTCGACGCGTTCTAGGCCGACATCGACAACCCAGTAAGCGATCGGTATGTCACTACCGACACTCAACCACCCACAATGCCATCTAGCAGTTTGAGTTTTGATTAGCGGAACAAGGCGCTCCGATCGCTTACGAGGCGACCGATGCAAATGGGGCTCGGCTGAGAATGCGTCGATTACCGTAGAAGAGGGCCAGTTGCTGACTATGGGTCTGCGTACTCCATCATAGACAGAGCATAGTTGATTGCGCGAACACATAAGCAGTACTATGTATTCCACATGTGTCCCTTGTGATTTGTGCGCAATAAATATGTTATTCAAGGGTAACTTTACAATTAAGAGAACTGACATGACGGTCCGCACAACAAATATGAGTGTTGCAGAGGGTGCTGGGAAGGGGCTGTGTTATGGTGAGTACCGGAAATAGCCACACTAATTGATGAAGGAGGAAACTCGGCAATTTCTGATTTTGAGAAAGCTTGCAAGCTGGCTTCTTATTTTAGGAAATCGTTCTCTGATTTTGTTGATGCTGATTCAGAGTCTAATGTCAATGTGCCTCTCCAAAATTCTTCAAATGACAGCTCCGTATGGTTTTATAAAGAAGAAATTTACAAATTATTGGATAGTTTGCCGTCAGCTCTTTCCATTACTCCTGACGATGTTCCAGCATAATTCATTTCAAAAGTCGCGGTTGCTATAGCTGCTCCTCTCGAGTTAATATTCAATTTCAGCTTCATGCATGCCGAAGTTCCAAACAGATGGAAACATGTCTATGTTACCCCTATACCTAAAAAAAGCTCCTCACACTCTCTTGACAAATTCTCGACCCATTAGTACTACCTCCGTTTTCGCTAGGGTTTTCGAAAAGACATTAAAGCCGGCACTCGTGAAATATATCGAGGCTAACAGGATCATTCCAAAACAGCAGCATGGCTTCAGAGAGAGAAAATCTACTGAAACTCTGATGTTATCAACTTTGGATGACTGGACCAAAGCTATAGACCGTGATAATTGTGTAGATGTAATTTATTTTGATTTTATGAAGGCTTTCGATAAGGTATCTTTTATTGAGCTTGTTTCCAAGCTCAGAACAGTAGGCATACATCATCGAATCGTCAAGTGGATCAAAAACTTTATCACAAATAGATCTTTCCAAGTTAAAGTGAACGATACATTCTCCCCTGTTTTTCCAGTAACCAGTGGTGTACCGCAGGGTGGAGTGCTATCTCCTATTCTTTTTATTATTTACACTTCTGAAATTCCGGACCTGGTTAACAACTTTGTTGTATCATGTCAAAGGTTTGCTGATGATATAAAGATCTATCGGAACATTTCCAAACATGAGGACAACTTGGCTATCCAGTCAGCTATCACTGCTATTGCTGAGTGGTCTGTCAAATGGAAACTTCCGCTATCGGCACCAAAAACTTAATGCTTACGCCTTGGTAAAATTGATTGTGTACCTAGGTACAATTATCTCGTTGGTCAGGTGCAAATAGAAGCCGTCAACTCCTTGAGCGATCTAGGTTTCATCATTGATGGAAAGCTTGACTTCACAGAACATTATGAATCCATTGCTAAAATATCTGAAAGGGTGGTTCACAACATTTTTAGGACTCTCTCCACTTAATCGGAAACGCATCTGTTGACCGCCTAGAAATCATAAATTGAATACGGTACAACGGTTATTAGCCCTCATTTCCAATACAGCATAAAAAGAATTGGGTCAGTGCAAAACAGTTCCACCAGAAAACTTTGGATTCGACTGCATGTTTATGACTACACCACAATCCCTTCAGCTTCTGATCGCAATACTATTTTTAAGTTGTGTTCTCTCGCCCTGCGCAGAAGGCGCTGCGATCTCATCATGATTTATAAAATGTTTACGGGGGAAGTTTGTCTTTCTCCTAGCGATTTTTACACAATTCTAGCTTCGAATAAAAGATGTTGCCCAATAAAAATACTTTATCCAAGAGCGAAATTCACTGCACGGGCCTCCTTCTTTACACAGAGAGCGGGCTCGGACTTTCCAAGATTTTCCAAAGCCCATGCCTTGGCAAAATCATTGTTCATGTACAAAAGGCTTATCGACAGGTACCTGAGCGAGGATCTTCGCAGTTTACCACATTCCTGATTTATACTAACTTTCTTGTTGCTTCTTCGGTTTTCTTTATCGATGTTGTGTTTTTTGATACCCCGTGTGATGCATATCCACGTAAGTGACAAAATAAAGATATATAAATAAACATTCTAAGAAATGCGAAACTCGCTACATTGAGAAAAAGTTCCACGAACTCGATTTGGTACAAGGATCAGCCCTCACGAAGTTAAAATGTTCTTGTATCTTGAACAGCGTCGATAGATTTTAAGGGGATAACAAGGTTTATCCAATTATTTTCAGTCTCTTGAACCGTCCCTGACACTTCGATGTAAAATACAAAATTAGGATTTTCGGGTAACCCTATTAGATAGAGGAAGTGTTGCGCCTTCAAAATGTATACCATATTTCATAAAAAAAGATGTGCATAGACTGTAAAACAGTGAAATTCTAGTGGTTTCAGCGCGGGCAGGTGCGGAGCGGAGGTTAGAGACAGCGAAAGAGCAGAGGCCAACGGAGGCAGCAGCATCGCACGCTCCGCACGCGCTCTGAATGATCAGAGCTTCAATTTTCACAGAGGATACTCAGGGGAGAAAGCCCGCTAATCTAATCTGTGTGCGTAAGGTATCCTTCATAGTCCTCACCGCAAGCATGGAGTGCTCGTGACGCTCGGAATGAGCGGTGGACTATGAAACTTTTTACCGCGCGACACGCGCGGCACGGACAGGAAGCAACTACATATGAAATCCCCGGCAGAGCCCAAATGACCAGGTCTATGAAAGATGTCTGAAGGCATCGTCCAATATCAGGGGTAAAATTTCGTACTATGGTCAGTCCACCGTGAATAGCAACCTTGCCAAGCGCGAGATCTCGATCAAATAAGGGAGAAACTACAGGGAAAAATTCGGCCCCGCCCACAACACTCAAAAGCCTACATAACTGCGCACACCGCCTCAAAAAGGGAACCAAGAGCTCTGCTATAGTCTATTTTGCCTATGAGCATCGCCACATAAATCAATTTTTCAGTTTGCCATGATTTTGGTTCCCTATTCGGAGCAAAACGCTTGATTATGCTTTCGGGGTATTGGGAGTGGGGCCGACTTCATTCCTGGATTTTCTCACATATTTTATCAAATTCAGATCTTGTGCTTTTCAGGGTTGCTATACACGGTGGGCGGACTACAATATCAAATTCTACACCTGAGGTTGGAGTGCGCCTTTAAAGGCAGTGTTCACGATAATCTTCAATTTCGAGATTATTAGCTAAATCGATTGTTTGGCCTCCGGGTAGAACTGAAATGACGAAGAAATCGAGAAAAACACTCTAGGAAGGCACCAAATTCTTTACTCTCACCCCATCTCTTTACTCTCACAGGAACTGTTCGTTGTGACAATGCAATCATTTGTGGGCCCGTCCTTTACAAATATTTGCTTTCTGTTGTTCTGTTCTTTTTCTCGGACTCTAACTAGTACTATTTTGCCTGGAATATTCTTCCATTTTCGACTGATCCCATTTTTCAACGGTGACAACCACCGTGAACATGTTAATACAACCGGACAACTAGTACATGTTATAGGATAATGTCACTGAAATGCGACGTTTTAATGCGTTTCTCGCCGTCTCTTTGTAATTTCTGTAACACTCGGTGGCCAACGCTTTGTTTTGAGTGGAAAACTCGGCAACGAAAATCATCGTGAACACTGCCTTTAAGCAGCGTGCCGTCGCTCTTCTGACCCGGACCAAGGGCGCGAGAGTGATATAAATTCAGATAGTTAGAAAAGTTGAGTATTCTAATATTCGGTTCAACCGGAAATTCCAATTTCTGATTTTTTCGAATGTTGGTTTCGCTCGGGAATTGTGATATTTGCTTTTTCGAGCCTTCAATTCGTTCAGAAATTTGAATCAGTCAGGTTCTGGAGTATTCGGTTTGTTCGGAGAGCTTAAATATTCTATCTTCTTTGTAGTCGGCCAATTTTGTGTCACTAAATTAAAATGTTTGGATAATGAAAAAGAATGTGCAGAAAATATTCAGGATCTTTTCGGGATAGCGGAAAAAGCTAATTTTCATTCGAATATTCGAATATATTTTCCAAGTACTCATTTGCCTCAAATAGAAGACAAGTTTTCTAAAACAATCGTTCAGTCAAAAAAAAGAGAGACCTTGCCCGAATTTATTCACTCATTCCGAGATTTCAAAAACGCTGTAATCGAAAATTCATCAGAAATTTTTAGGAATGCCTCCTTCGAATTTATTCGTACATTCGTTAATTTTGAAGTGGATGTAATCAAAAAAACTTATTCATCAGAAATTTTTCCCTTGTGCCTATCCGTATTATTCATTTATCTGAGGTGTTCTATAAACGCGACATTTGAATTATTCCTTCATTCAAAACCTAGCGACGATTGTCCATGTCTATTATGTCATCACATCATCAAAACTAGATCTAATGAGAAATGAGGATAATGTCTCGATTGTGATCTTCATAAAGTCTCCCATTGATTTGAAAACCTGGTGTGGGTTCTTTAGAATTCCTTAAAGGCAGTGTCCACGATAAATTTCGTCCTCGGTTTTTGGCAGGAAATCGAAAGTTCAGGGTCTCATTGGAGCACTGGGTCGAAAGAACGAACGAAAACGAGCCCGAAAGAGCTCCATACGGCTCTGAAGTCCGCTCGCGCTAGCCCATTCCGCTCGCGGTCGAGTTTTCCGAGAGACAGTTTGGTCCGCTTTTCATTAGCATTGGAGCGCGAGCACTGCTCAGTTTTTGCAATGGGGAGCATCTGCAAACACTGTCTACTTCAGGTGCATGTCCGCGCAACTGATCCACCGTTGAAATGTGGCTTTCAAAAAGAAGAGCTAATTTTTGGATGTTTCGCAGCGTTTTTCTTGATTCATTCCTCACTGATGAATCAGTCAAACGCTAAACCTTCGTTCTCTGGTGAAAATTCGAAAACGATTTTTATCGTGGACACTGCCTTTAAATAAACGAGTGAGCTCAAAAATAGATCACATACTCGATTCAATTGTTTTACGTGCGAACATTCGTACGAAAACTGGTGCAATTAATCGATTTCAAAGTTCGAATGGTTTTCAAATGATATACTTGTACAAATGAGCCACCTTCCTGATGGGTAAAAAAAAAATGTAAGCTGAATTGAGACAAATATTCGAAAAACAGACACTTGGCCTGAACGAGAGCAAAGAATTTTTCGAGTTCCCGGATTAACGGAATACAGAGAGGCGAAAAACATGAAACTTTCAATGAAGCGAGAAGCGAAACAATAAAAAATCACGACAAACTCGAATATTCAAAAAAGGATGTTTCAAGACTCCAAATATACCCGGTGTTCGAAAAAATACCCAAAATAAAATCCCAAGAGATGATGAAATAGTTGAATACTACAGAAATCTCTAGAACACTATTTGAGTAATAATTCCAGCCAATACAAGGCCTGATTTGCGCTTTAGCACACAAAAACAGGTGTGCTTCACGAAAGACAAAAAAACAAAAGCAGGCAAAAACAAAACGACTGAATATTTGGTTGGGCATTCGGAGATTTAGACGATCAATCGTCGCCGGTGGTAAGATATGTTGCCTTATCAACCTGCTGTGAACCTACTATCGACAGGTCGATAGCAAGTCGATAACAGGTCAATGTTATTCTCCCGAAAGAATCTGCTATCGCCGGTTGCTCGAGAAACAGGTGCTTCAGCCTGCTGTCGACTTTTGAGTCTGCCTGAGTAATAAAATGCATGTTTAATGATTACTGTGCGCGCCCATTCTCGTGTGTGTTGTGTAACTGCGGAAACGCTCCATATCGCACCGCAGTTTCAACGGATCATGGCATACTAGGTGCATGAAAATCAAGTTTTTGCAGTCTCTAAGCATCATATGAAACCCAACAAGTTTTCACAACGCAGAATAGTTCTAATTTCTTCATAAGAACAATCAAACGCGGATCAACTAATCCCTCATAGGTTCATGAAAACATTCGACAGAAAACATTACTTGTTGCAATAGTAGTGTAGTTTTGTTGATGTTGGTAATTGTTGAATTCTTTTGAAATCAAAATTGTTTCATCTTTTGTCATAACTTACCGTCTTACAAAAAAAATTTCATAGGATTGTTTTGATTTTAAAGAATTACTCTACCTTTTTTGTAGACGTTTTCGAAGTTTTCTTTATTCAGTGCTTCTTTGGATCATTGTTTATAAAAGTCAGGAAGTCAAAATCATGTCTCGCCAGAGTCGTTCTCAAATTTTTCTCCTTTGGGAGACTTCGTCACTGTTATTTTTGAAATTTTCCAGCATGTGGAGGTTGTGCCGCAACGGTTTTCGATGTGGTTTGACGGTCGCAACCCCATTCTGTGAAAAAGTGCTGAATGAATGATTATAACTGATGACAGATCCTCATCTTTAGTCCCTTTCAACCTCATAATCCTACGTTTTTGACGCGCCGAAGCTTACCGGTGTGGCCAACCGAGCCCGATCATGAAATGGAACCTGAAAAATAGAAAGTGATTTTCAGGGCGAACATTGTCTCTAAGCATACAAACGGCTCTACAGTCCACGGCAACGGGAAACGGCGACTGTGCGGTTGCGTATTTCCACCAAGCATACTGCAGGTTGCGCAAAGGTGTAGCCATCTCCTGACTTTCGAAGAATAAATTGTGAACGTCGGAAAACGTCGGAGTTTTCCCCCACATTCAAGGATTATCAACACACCTGGAGTCTTTACCCTGGATGCTTACAGGAATAACAAAATAAAAAATTATTTTTCTCTGTTACTTCCTTTTTTGTTACGTTTTTTCTTTTTTTTTTGTTATTTCTGAGTGCATCTATGATAATGGCTTTAGGTGTACAAATAATGCGTGGTGAAGAGAAAACTCACCGTTTCTAGACGTTCCTTGTGTTTATTTTTCGAAATTCAGGGAAATAATACGAATACGTCGTCGATAGCGGAGCGAACTACGGAGTGGAAATACGCCGCCGCACGACCGCCGTTTTCTATTGACGTAGGCTGTGCAACCCTTAACTCGGAGCTGACACATACCTGAGCTCTCAGAACTCGCCCCCGTTTTAATGCGCGACTGTCAAGGTCAGAGTCTGGAAAAAACAGATTCGGAGGGCTGATAGAGTTTCTGCAGGAGGCAGATCAGATAAACTAAGCGCCCTTCTCTTTAAAAAACTTGGGTTAGTAATTCTAGCCAGTCAGAGTACTCCTTGGTAGATTTTCGCCAATGTTCCAGCAATTTCAATGTCGGTGGTCATCCCAAATTAGAATGGCAGTTTGATCCCTTCATCCGAAAATCCAGAGAAATTATCGGCTGACGGCCGTCCAACCACACTAGGTGGGTCGATCATTGTGTTTTGCTCTATCAATTAACTTTTTCTAGCCACCGCCCTGGCACATCTCGTTCAATCAAATGCCGATCTTCTACGATATATATTTTTCCATCTGAATACTTCACCATAGTTTTATCTAGGGCTTTAATCAGAAACTGACGTCCAGCTCTCCTTAACTTTATATTTCAAAAGGTGTATTGCAAGTAATATGGTCCGTCGAGGTCTTACAATGCGGAAACGACCAGAATGTTCTAACCAGGAGAACATCGCCCGTGGGACAGCACAAAATGTAAGTTTTGGTAAACATTTCAAGTGTTGACATAAAAATGTTCTGTACTCAAAAATCTGTAGAATGTGCTTGGGCATCTTTCTTGAAAGTCAGTCGAAAATTCAAGTGTTGGTAGACTTGATCAATCCAGAAGAAGAAAAACATTCGGAATAATCAGTCCAATCAAAAATTTCAAGAAAAGAACGTCCGAATCCCTGATTCTTTTGAGACTTTTGTGAATCAATACTCGCGAAATCAATCTTTCGATAATGCTGAAAACGTTTACATACTCGAATCGCTTGTCTCTTCGACTACTTATTTTTTTACCCGAAACTTCAAGTCGTCTTCATTCCACTTTCATTCACTAAACTTATTCAACTAGAACAGCGGATAAGCATGGATTCAGCTCTGCAAAATTATCGAATGCGACTCCTCTCAGATTTTCACATTTTCGAACCGAACTGCAGTTTCTAGGAAGCTCAAAAAATTGTTTTGGATTTAGCTCAAAACTTCTGACAAGGGGTTGTTTTGGGTGCTGAATGCAAATCTGAGGACCATTTGTCTTTTTCTCAGACCTCCCCAATGGGGGAGATTTTGCTGACCATACGCGACCTTTGGCGATTTTCTGAAAGCTGCCATGAAATTGCCCCAAAACTTCTCCATAGAGGTTATTTGGTCTGCTTAACACAAATCTGTAGTCCGTTCATCGTTTTTCCTCGGATTAATTTCTCCATGGGTTATGTTTGGGACACCGAACACAATTGTAAGATCCACTTGTCGATTTTTTAAATTTTATTCGAAAGACATCAATCCTACCTTAAAAGCATCGTACGACTAGAAAACCATATATTATTTTCTCTTGTTTTTGTGTAGCTTGACCTCTATAGTGAGCAAAAATGTCAAAAGAGCCGATGAAAAACCTTCATTTGTAAAGAAAAGTCAATCAGAACACATGGTTAATATGAATTCGAATTCCGCGCCAAAATCGTTTATGTGATTTTTCTGTTCTTGGAGACCTCGTAACTGTCATTTGCAAGGTTTTTCTGCATGTAGAGCTTGTGCCGTGACTGTTTTTCATATTGTTTGTCGGTCACACCAACATTATATGAATTTCCTCTCTAAACCCTTTTCTGGACTCAGAGTAGTAAGACATATTCGAAAAAAGTCGAAAGAAACTTGTTTTGAGAATAATTTTAGGCCTGAACTTTCCTGTTCTTGGATGGTGGACGAGCCCACTCAACATCATCGGCATCGATGATCTCTAATATCGAGAATATCAGCTGGCTTGAAACTGGAATTCAATTCCAATATCCTTCGAAATGACCTGCTCATCTATTTCTGTCCACATCGAGTTAAACATTGAATGAAGGGCTTTAGCTAAACCTGCATTAATTTCTGGCTGCTAACGTCAATGATTTTTGACTGCTCAGCATGAGACTCAAATCTTTTTGAGCGGAGCTGTGCACGTGTGCACGGATTTATAATTTAGGACCTTGACAACTCTATTTTTAGCTCGTTTCTTGCTGCGTAACCTTAGTTACGTTTTAGCCATTTGAGGAATAATTGCTCTTAAGGTTTTTCCACAACTTTTTTTCATCGCCACCACTGCCTTTAACCTCAAATCTAGCGACAAACAGAGCTCAGACCCCGATTCAGCGCCCAATGAGCATATCGCCCAGTTGAGGGTTCGAGCCGATTCCGAATGTTTTTCTGAACACCCTGAAAATTTCCCGCTGGTTCCCTAACCTTTCCGCAAAACAACGAAAATACTTTTTCCTCGCGTCCCCGGAGGCATATAGAAAATTTCGAACACAGATCATTTATGTACCGTAACAATCCTAAAGCAACGACGAGAACACGGGTTTCTAAATAGCAGGGGTGCGGGTAAAATAGTCCTTCGTTAGTGCTTTATCTTGTTTCCCATTAATGTTCTGGGCAATATTTCTTTGTCACGAGGAATCTTTGGCATATCAGATCATAGATGAGTACAGAATTCACAAATTTCGATCGTTTTGATTGAAAGCACCGCCAGGTCACAATACGTACACGAACATAAATTGAACATTTTATCAATCTATCGAATATGCGAAGTTCTAATTAGAACTTCAGACTATTTCTACTATATCAAACTATTTACAATACCCACCCTAAGTTTTGGTAAAAAGGCGAAAAAAAAGGGAAAATCGCTTTTTTCGTCTTCTGGTCATAACTCGCTCCTAAGTGGACGTTTTTGGAACTTGAATACATCTTTGGAATCAGCATTGATCATTCTTTCTTTCTGATCTATCATGACTTACTCGCAAACAAGGCACATAGGGTTTACACAATCAATCGAGTGAGAAGTGGGACAATATGAAATGCTGAACTGTGTCTCCTCTAGTCTATTTAACTTGTTTTTGATTTAGGGTTTTTTATTTGAGGAATCTCATTTCTTTAGGATTTTTTTTTTCAAGTTGATTCCTTTTCACCTCTGTGTATTAGCTATTCATTTAGTTATTTGTTTAATATTTTTTGGTGTTTGATCACCAAATGACTTCGTCACTGTTTATATACCTGAGGAACGTCGCTAGTGAAACACTTTTCTAAATAAAGCAAGATTAATATGAATTAAATTGAATTGTAGAAGTATTTAAATTATAGTGGAAATTCATATAAAAATAGAGTAAATGAAAAAGAATGTTGCAAAGAACACCAAAAAATATTAAACAATCAACTAAGTGAATAGCTAATAAATAATATAAAGAGATGTGATCAAATTAAATTTAGAAAAAAAACAAGTTGATCAGACTACAGGAGATAAAGTCACACATTTCAGCATTTCATATTATCCCATTTCTCACTCGATTGACTGTGTCAACCGTGTATGCCTTGTTTGAGAGTAAGTCATGTATAGATCGAAAAGAAAGAATGATCAATGCTGAATCCAGAGATGGTCTCAAGTTTGAGAAACGTTCACTTTCAAGCGAGTTATGACCAAAAGACGAAAAAAGCTATTTTACACGTTTTCTTTTCGCCTTTTTAAAAAACAGGGTATATATTGTAGCTGTGTAACGTTTCCGGTAATTGAGTTTTGAACGAGTTTTTCAAATTCACCCCTCTTGAATATTGTTTTTTATCAATAGTGCACTGATGTAAGAGTGAAAATAGAGCAGATGAATCTCAAATCTGACTTCCCCAAGATTTCTAATAGTTTTCGAATTCCGCGATCCCTTGTCTGCGAATAGACCAGCGCCCAGAGTTCTGCAGAAAACGGCGTTCTATGGGACAAATACGCATTTTCAAGGGAACAAGGTAGTCAATTCAGAAGCTTCTCCATACCAATGCATTCGACTAGGTGGGGAAAACGCGAATTCCTTGTTGGGAATTGGGTTAAAGGCATCGTACGCGCAGAAAACCATATATTATTTTTCCATGTTTTTGAGTAGCTTGGCCTCTCTAGTGAACGAAAATGTCGAAGGGGCCCATGAAAAACCTTCATTTGTAAAGAAAATTCAATCGGAACACATTGTAAATACGAATTTGAATTTCGCGCCAAAATCCTTTTTAAGGTTTTTCTGCTTTCGGAGGCCTCGTCACTGTCATTTTCGGAGCTTTTCTGCATGTGAAGTTCGTGCCGTAACTATTTTTCATGTTGTCTTACGGTCGCACCAACATTCTAGGAAAAAGTGCTAGATGACTGGTGAGAATTGGCGGCGGATCTTCATCTTTGACGCCTTCCAACCTCATTGCCCAACGTTTTTAAAGCGCCAAAATTTACCAGCGTGGTCTACCGGGCTCAGTCATGAAATTGAGCCTGAAAAATGAAAATTGATTCCCAGCGCGAGCGATGCCTTTAATCACCTTTTAAAGCGAGTTCTGGAGATGCGGCACTTTGTGCGCGCAAAAAAAAACGCCGCAAAGGTCATTTTCTCAAGAAGTCTAAGCGGTACCGGAATGTTTGAAATCTGCATTTCCTACTGATCTCATGTCAAATATTAGATTTGGATACTTCAACTCTTGCCGTAGTATGTAAGTTACAGGCCAACAAAATCAACACGCATGTGACAAGAAACGACAATATTCCCAGAAGGTAATGTTCCTTATCACTATTTTGATTTTTCAATCTAATTTTTACAAATCCGATTGCTCCCCAACACTGTTTCGATTATATTTCAACATCTTTCGAAAGTTTGTAGTGTTAATTGTCACATAGTTGCACTCGAGCAGGGCTGTGCGTGATTGATTTTTTTTTAATTTCGGGAATCGTACTTTTTCAAGTCTGCTCATAATTCGTAATTCGTAAATGATAAAGAGTGGTAAACTCACACATTGCGCAAACCTCATTCGATGTGGAAACACCTGAGAACTTCAGTGATGAGGTGTTTCGGTATCGAAAGAGATCTGAGGTTGGGTTTTAAAATAACACTATTCTGAGCAATATGCACATTGAGAATTTTTCAGAATACATACGAGGGATAGGAATGACCTCGATAGACAAAACGGAAAGTTCAAGCCTAATCATGCAACAAACCTGTAACACGTTTCACCCAACTTATCGGGGTGGAATTCCGGTCCACTGTTGCAGACGACCGCTTCTGCAGGCTGCAGCTGGGACAAGGAAAAATCCTGCCAGTACCTCGTGTTCTCAGCATGATCCTGTTTGCACTACGTGCTGTAACAGCGGTTGTCTGCAGCTGCGGACTGAAATTTCGACGCTCAAATGTAGACATTAGCCCCACCAATTGGCTACGTCTCTCGCTTTCATCATGGAGCTAGAGCTTCCCATGGAGATCAATAACTGTGGAACTCGCCCCCCACAGACCTGGCCTATATTCCCCATGGGCGACTCTCCGCTGTTGACTACACCCAGTTGGGAATGGCAGGGTAAGGTTTAACTAAGAATTGATATTATGAAGAATAATCATGAATGTGAAAGAAGTGTTGAATTTATATATGCTCTAGACCGCGAATTCACATAGTTCCCTCAACCTCACCTTCAGGATTTGTTGCAATTTGTTACGATTCATTACTATTTTGAGCCGAAAGTTCGTAAATCGTAAATCGTAAAAAATTGTCAAAAACGCCGGTAATTCGTAAATCGTTATTCGTGGTTCGAACGCTTACGCACAGCCCTGCACTCGAATATTCACATCCTCAAAAATACTCGAATGATTGTTTCGTATAAATATTTAATGGAATACTTAGATGATATAAAAATGACTATTTGATTTGTATTTGATAGCCGGCTATCGAAATTGGCAATTATTTGGATATGCACATCGATTCGGCTATCCGAATTTTCTAAATTGATTATACCAGGTTGTTCAATAAGTTTTGTCATTCGATAGGAAAAACACAATTTTATGGTTCAAAAAGCACTTTATTATTCAGCATAATCTCCCTGAACATTAATACACTTCCTACAACGATCCACCAATCTCTGGATCCCATCCCTGAAGTGAGAATCTAGAAGGTCTGCAAAATACGCTTCAACAGCCGTTATAACCTCCTTATTTGATGAAAAACGCTAGCCACGCATAAACTTTTTGAGTTCTGGAAACAAATGGAAGTCGTTCGCTGGGGGCCAAATCTGGTGAATGCGGTGGATGCTCCAACAATTCGCACTTTAATTTATGGATTTTAGTCATAGTCAAAATGCTCTTGTGACACGGTGCAATGTCCTGATGAAAGAGGAATTTTTTCTTCTGCAAACCGGGTCTTTTTTCACGAATTTTTTCCTTCAACTGGTCCAAAAGGTTGCAGTAACGTTTAGAATTAATTGTTTTATCAGTTTGCAAATCATCCACAAACAAAATTCCTTTCACATTCCAAAAAACTGATGAAATTTCCTTCTTGGCCGATTTCCGGACACGAACTCGTTTCGAAGCCAAACAACCAGGTTCACTCTACTCTTTAGCCCCTTGTTTTGATTCAGGATCATGGTGATAGACCCAAGTCTCATCCATAGTGATCAATCGATGCACAAAATCCACTTTGTCCTTTTTAAAACGCTCCAAACGTTGCTGAAAAGTCGCATTCGAATGTGTTTTTGTTCCATTGTTAGCTAATGCGGTACCCATTGTGCACACAGCTTTCTAAAACCCAAAATTTCGTTTAAAATGTGGCTCACACTGTCTAGTGAGATGTGTAGAGCCTCTACTGAATCTCTCTCAGCCAATCGACGATCTTCCAAAATCATATCCTGTATTTTGCCTACGATTTCTGGTGCTGTAGCGCTTTTTGAACGTCCTTCACGTGGATCGTCTTCAAGGCTTGTACGACCACGTTTCATTTCAGCAACTCATATTTATTCTGTTTTGATTGTAGGTGAACAATTGTTATACACTTTTAACATTCGTTCGTGAATTTCTTCTGGTGCTACACCTTCCAAAAATAAGATTTTTATCACTGCACGACATTCATTTTTTTTCCTTTGCTGTGACACGGCGACACTAAATGGCTTGTAAACGAAGAATGAATTGAGAGATTGAAATGAAACTTCACATACGTTCATATGAAGAGTGTACCAACAAAACAAAAAAAATTGAGCTAGTAGCAACGCCCTCTCTTATCGAACGACAAAACTTATTGAACAACCTGGTATTCGTTCGACCAAGTATTCGTAACATTTTTCGAGAAGGACAATTATGATACAACTCAACAATACAATTCAACTCAGGCACCTTGGGATATTTTGTGGTCATATGAAGCCAGTCCGAATGAGACTGTCCGCGGGGGCTCTGCGTACGTGACAAGCAGCCGTCGCGAAGACAATTCTCGAACTTGTGAATCGATTAGCTGGAATGTTGAACGAATAGTGAATGATATCCCAATCAGCTGCTTGCAGCCGTGGTAACAATCGTCCGAAAAATGTATCTGCGTCAGTACAATACCGCTCGTAGGATTTGGTCAGAAGGCGCGCGAGGTCGGGTTTGAGCGTCTTTTTCGTCTTTTTCTTATAACTTGCTTCAAAATCAACTCTGAGCGAAACTATGGTGATATTCGTGATCCTGGTGTCAAGGGCTACCAAATTGTGTAGCCCTTGTTCGGGTTTCGTTTTGAACTAACGAAGTTTGACAGGCAGGGTATACTGTATATTACCATTTGATGGAAGAGGGGGGCTCGGCGTCCTGTGTCTGCGTCCTCGTGGCTCCCACCACACCGTCTGCAACGCGCTGGCCGTCTGTGGCCTCGCCGACTCGCGTGCTGCCTCTCCGCGTCGAGATTTTCGGCGGTTCCCCCACCATCATTCCATTTGGTGTGAACCGTTGGGAAATCTCGAGGCTAAGCGGCAGGGATGGTGCCGCGCGCGGCTAAGGAACAGTTCGACGTTCCCCCTCACAAAATTATCAGCTGTGTTTGTGGTAACAATACGATACATAGCATTGTGCCGTATTGGTCAAGTTCCCACGCGAATCCAGCATCCCCCACCCCTATTCTCAAAAAATGTGAGGAGAAGACTCGTTTTCTGTTGAAACTGATGTTATATTTTAACTGTTTAATCATCTGATATTCCATCTATCTAGGCTTCGATAATTAGAATTATTTCTTGTAAGTTTATAGCAGTTTTATGTCGCTCGAGCATTTTTGTTTTTATTTGGAGATTCTGTGCTTAATTATAGATTTTTATTGAGGAAAACCTCATTTAAATTTTCTTCGGATTCATTCTCTCGAACTGGTCCTCTATGAGATCATGAATGCGCTCTTCAGTTTAAATATTCTCACAAATCGAAAAGCAGATGACTGCAGTTGTTTCACTTGCTGTATTCATCTTTTTTCTGCATTATAAAGCAGTAGATGGAAAAATGCCTTAGCGACATCAAATTGTTATAAACCCATATAAACTATAATACCGCCGCTATACAAGGGAAAAAATGGGCAAAGTGGGCAACTAAAGCGTCTTTCGACCACAACACGCCTCAAAGTGCTCCGTTTCCAATTTCGAAAGGACCAAAATGTTCACCGTGCCACAATCAATCTAACTATGTGAGACAAAATTGGAATTCACTAATGAAAACGCTTTTTTTAAGATGGAGTTAGTTATGGATTTGATAATGTTATCACAAGATAACGAGCGCATTCAGGCAATGACAACCGTACACGATCTCTAGCATGGTCAAAATGAAAATGTCACTGAGAGTTTTAGCCGAGGAACCGCCGCGAAATAGCCCACCAGGAGCCGCTGCGGAGCCTGGTAGGCTATTTCCCGGATATTTCGCGGCCAAAACTCTCAGAGGTATTCTACCTTGAAAAATAAAGTTGCTCTCAAATTTCGCAAAATATTTTTACACTATCGACTAGGCCACGACATGCTGTACAATTCGGCGTTTTTGAATTTGAAAACGGAGCACTTTGAGGCGAGTTGTGGACGAAAGACGCTTTAGTTGCCCACTTTGCCCATTTCGCCCATTTTTTCCCTTGGATAGCGGCGGTATTGTACTTCAAATGCTAAATAACACAATAAATGACAACATCGAGATATTTGGCAGTCAAAATATAAAAGAGAAAATAAAGATGACCAATCCACCTCGCATGCTTCAAGGGTACAGCATCGATGCCTATTAGATTATGCTTTTTTTCGGAGAAATTTCACCATCTGCTAGGAAATGGTATGTGATCCATGGCGTGAGTCAGCGCAGAGCCGCAGATTTTAGCATTGTGCATGATCATTGCATCTTAAAGGCAAGGTCCGGCCAGATTTTGACACCACCGAAATTCGGGTTAGATAGATTGGGCTGGTCTAGCTCGACACCGTGCAAAATTTTCACAAACTCTAGGTCCGTATTTCTGGAGAAAACAGCCTGAAAGTCAGGGATTACGGTATTCACAGCATGATAATCATGGCTGGAATGAACGATAATTACACAGCACTTTTGAAGAATGCGTGGACAACCGCTAAAATATGGACGATGGCCACACTTCTGGATCATCGGCTAACGGAAGTGGCTGGAATAACTTGAAGAAGACCGGTTTTAATGCAGTTTTCGCATGTTCCTTCGGACTACCTGTATCATGAGCACAGATTCAGCGGAAAATCTCAGAATCGAAATTCTGCCCGGACCCTGCCTTTAAAAGCAGGTCTATGATTCCCTGCTGAAACAGCGAATATGTGAATTGATCCCGCTTTCTACACAACGGAAGGCAGTGGTCACGATGGATAATGGCTGTGTCCGTGGTGGTTTCTTAGCGATTCTGGAGACACCATTGTGATCAGCCCGAAATCCTCACAAAGCTAAGCAAGAAGAACGGAAAACGATTTTGAGGTTGGGCTGTGCCTTGAAGTTATCGTAGAATGTGTGTATTGTTTACATTTATCTAGCCCAATATCTATTCAACCCTATAAGGACAATATGTAGATTTAAAGACGTGGAAGCCGAAAAGAAGTGGGTCCTGCACGAATTTTACAGCTCCTGCTCAAAGTTTCTAGCTCGTACGATACAGTTACTGCACGACTGACTCTCTGCAGGGTTGCTGAGTAATTGTGAACTCAGGTTAGTATTTTTCGCGAGAATCGCGTTTTTGAGCGACATATCCTGCATACTGCAGTTATCAATAGTTATCAACGCTGTACAGAGGCCTTTGTACTCCTCACATACACTAAATATCGCAAGTCACCTAGCTTGAATAGTGTATGGGTATGGCACTGCACTGTGTTGTGAGAAAGAGTGCTCCAATGCGAAGCCGCGACGCAAGCGCGCGCCACCGACGGAGGCGAGCTATGTTTACGTAACATACGTCGATTAGTGCCGGGCGCATTGGGTAGTAAACGCACCCACGACGATTGAGTTGCTGGTTGAGGGACCGGCGAAAATCAGCGCTGCTGACATTGGTGGGAGAGAAAGCGTGAATAGGGGAGTGTGCAAGGCCGAACGTGTGCAGGGGAAAGGCAGCACGCGAGTCGGCGAGGCCACAGACGGCCAGCGCGTTGCAGACGGTGTGGTGGGAGCCACGAGGACGCAGACACAGGACGCCGAGCCCCCCCCCTTCCATCAAATGGTAATATACAGTATACCCTGCCTGTCAAACTTCGTTAGTTCAAAACGAAACCCGAACAAGGGCTACACAATTTGGTAGCCCTTGACACCAGGATCACGAATATCACCATAGTTTCGCTCAGAGTTGATTTTGAAGCAAGTTATAAGAAAAAGACGAAAAAGACGCTCAAACCCGACCTCGCGCGCCTTCTGACCAAATCCTACGAGCGGTATTGTAGCTCGATACGCACGTCGCGTGGGCGGACAATCTCATTCGGACAGACTTTGCCTAGCCATAAAAAGGCTATAAATGCAAAAATACAAATATGATATCTAGTCTTACTTTGTCGGTTGCAAAATCTTTAAGCTCACCCTCAAACAGAGCGTATGTGCGCTATTATCGACGTAGAGTCCTTATTCGTCTCGGTTTGTTCTCCCGCAGTCTGTGTCTCTAACAAGGGACCACTTCGAACATAAAATGGAGTTTTGAAAAACGGTCTTTTGAGGGTTGTAGAGGAGTTAAAAAGAAACAAATTGAGTTTTAAAAATTCACTCAGTCCTCACCGCTAGATCAAAAACGATCAAAAAAGGAAAGAAACCAGAACGTTGGATTGGGAGGACGTAGCCCAAATGTGAGCTATACAGTAGCCTTGAAATCATCTGAAAAGATTCTCCTAAAAGTTTGAAGATGAAATCTAGCTAGGTTCTCGAGTTATGACTCATTCATTGATCCCCTGAACAATGCTCGTTGCATTCAAATCACCGATCACTGCAATGTGATAGTCGGGGTGAGCTAGCAGCACACCGTGGCTCAGTCCGTTAGGCGTTGGATTACGAAGCAATTGAAAAAAGGTTTGAATACTGTGGGTTCATTACTGCATTATGGCTGGTAGTAATGACATTTCTATGTGTTCACCTGACTTGTTTTGAGTTTTAACAGTGTCTCTTGTTTTTTAACCTCTTTTCTTACATCGCAGAGGTAACGTGATATGAACGGAAAACGGTTCACATCAATGTTAGAAACTAAAGAAATTCCGAGGTTTCGACAATTGCTAAAATATCAAGAATACCCTTACCCTTCTCCCCCACATATGTTACAGAAAAACCGTCCTTAATTCGGAGAAACACTTTACGGGACTTCTTTTGATATATGACACTGGAAAGAAGTTCGGACAAAATGAAACTTCGTGGACTTGTTCCTTGATCAATGATCAATCTTTTTAGAAATAATTGTTGTAAACAGAAGTGGGTTTACCTAAACTACAAAGTCCATTGAAGCAACCTAATATTTTAGCGCATGGCTCGAAGACTCAAGAAAAGTGTTTGGTAATCAATTCCAAAATTTGGAGTAGAACAGAACCGCTCTTTTGAGAACGCATCTTACAAGATAACTACTTTTATTCAGCCTGGCCATTCTGGTTTAAATGTAGTTTTCTGGTGCCATTTGGACGTAGAATCCGAGTATGCTCTCTACAGCTTCTCTGAAGAATAGAGAAGCTTTTATGAAAAGAAGTTGTAGTCGTTTTTCCAAGCTTCGCGACAAGGCAAGGGTACCCATCAAGGAATTTCTAGGGTGGTTTGGAGAAAATTTTCGGATTCGGCTCAAAACTTGTATGTAGGGGTAATCTAGGGTGCTGAACACGAATCTAGAGATCGTTTGCCAAAATTCTGAGGTTTACTGTAGTTTACCGTAGTTGTCATGACATAGAGGGCCTAAACCTACCTTAATAACTTGAAAACTGACAAGTGAACATCAAATTCGTATTCAGCACCCCGAATAACCCCTGTTCAGAAATTTTGAGTCAATTCTGAGACTTTCACCCAACTACCGTATACCCACCGTAATCTACCGTAATCTGTCGAAAATCGATAAACTGGCCTCAGATTCGTTACGAGCACTTTAAATAACCTCCGAAAGCGAAGTTTGAGTCCTAAATTTTTTCTCGACCTTTGGAGCCCCGTGAGGTAAGAAGCTCAAGGCCATTTTTGGGGGTTCAGAGGTCGAAATTTTTTTTCGCCCAAACTCAGCCCCAGAGGGTAATTTGGGACGCTGAACACGAATATGGGGTCCGTTTCCTGTTTTTTAGCGGATTTCGTCAGGTTAGGGTGCATTGAATGGCATTTTACCTACCGCAACCCATTGATTTGGTGGTTTTTGATCTACCCGTGAGGACTGAGTGAAAATTTAAAATCTTAAATTGTTTATTTTTACGCCCTCTACAACTCTCAAGCGACCGTTTTTCGAAACTTCATTTTATGTTCGAAGGTGTCCCTTGTAAGGGTCTTTGCCTGCGACGAACAGTCTTTATGTCCTCCCGCTGTGAGCCTTTGACTAGACAGGCAGACCTGAACTGTGGTGGTCGTTATGCGCTATTTACCCTCTTCAACGCCGGCGCGGGACGCACGTGACGCGCGGGCTTGGCGTTCAGGTATGAATACCTCCTATAGGCGTATGACACGGTTCAAGCGCTTGACTATGAATACTCTAGCGGCGACGCCCCGGCGGAGTGGATTAAAGTGGACTTCACTTTTGCAAACAAGCAATTTCTGTACACGTGTTCACCATCGTGGTAGCATAGGATAGCCCTGGAAATAACTAATACGAAACGGAATGAAATTGATAATAGATCAATAATAAAAATCGCGACAAAGTCGTTACGGCCGTCGCCGCTATGGCGGCGCGTGGTTGGCGCGCCACTGCGTTTCATAACTATAGGTCCACCCAAGAATTTCGAATTTCCGGACTCGCCGTACATTTTGGTGGTCTGTGGGCGTTACCATCGGAAAGGTCATCTTTTAAACCCTGATGAAAATCCTCCTGCCCATCCATGATTTTTTATTAGATTCCCGTGAATGATAAACAGAATTGTGACCGTTTAAAAACTATAGGTCCATCGAAGGAAAATTCCCCTTCCTTTGCTAATACAAATGAGACTGGAAAACAGGGGTTATATACGGACTTCTTCAAAGTCGTGCATGGTATGCCTGGTGGAAATCGCCTGTCTTCGGATAAACAATCTCAAACGGAAGCGCTCAACGCGGTTGGGTGGTCGAGAAGGGGGATTGCGGAGCATCCTGGACGATCGCGCAATTGTATCAACAACTACCTACGGGATCCTGAGCTATATCGGAAGAAGAACCCTGGAGGGTGTCCGAGGCTGCTTTCGGAGCATGATAAAAAAAGAATCGGACGCCTGCTATCGAACTCGACGATGAGTCTCAACTGCTTGCACGACGAATTTTCGCTTTCGATGAGCGAAAGTACGGTTTGGAGGGCAGTTCAGTCGCGAGAAAACCTCAGTAGAGAATTAATGAAGCTTGTACCAAGACTGGCGGAACGGAGCAAGGCGACCCGCCTTCAGTTTGCTACCCAAAACATCACAAGGGATTGGTCAAAGGTGAGGCGATCTTGCTCATATGCTGCTCCGTGGCCCCAATTATCCCCAACGCTTCAGGTGATCTGGAGCGACAAAAAAAGTTCAACCTGGACGGGCCGGATGGTGGAAGAGGTTACTGGCGTGATCTACGGGAGCCATCGCGTGTCTTATCCCGACGCAACTTTGGTGGTGGATCGCTCATGGTTTGGGGTGCATTCTAAGAATGTGGTCAACTCGAGCTTGCATTCGTTTCGTGCCGTATGGACTCCGAGGACTACCATAAGGTTCTAGAGGATCGTCTTCTGCCGTTTATCCGAAGGCATCGACGCCAGGCCTTCACTTTTATGCACGACAACGCTGCTATCCATGCCAATCGGTCGACGTCAGCATGGCTTGCAAGGAGCAAAATAGAGTTTCTCCGTTGACCTGCGTGTCCACCTAATCTCAATCCTACGAAGAACCTCTGGGCCATCATTGTGCGCAAGATTTACAGCGACGCTAATCAGTACGCCACAATCGACGAGCTGAAGGAGTCGATCGCCAACGCCTGTGTATCAGTGGAACCCACCGTGATCAAAAATCTGGTCCAAAGCATGCCGAAGCGATTAGTTGAAGTTATTTTAAAACAAAGAGGACAGACAAGTTACTAGATCGCTGATTTTTGTTGGTTGTCGTAATAAAACTTTGATTTCATTTAGTGGACCTATAGTTTTGAAACGGGTGTTTCTCAAACTTCGAGCTCTTAAAATTCGTACCGAATCTGAAATCGCGTCTACGGTTCTTCATAGAAGTTTTCGAGGACGCTGATTTTGTAGGTGACCACTGCATAACATTTGAGTTAGAGCGAAACACAAAACTACGGAATTCGTAGGTGGACCTATAGATATGAAACGCAGTGTATAATCAGCACCTCAAGTGACTAAACCGCAAAAAAATCGGGGTAAAATGGTGAGAAGCAAAGAGCTGTGATCGGCTGCCGCATATGCTATTTGCAGCCAGCTCTCTACTCTTCTGACAACTGTCTTCTCTTCTCCTGTCTAGCCTGTGTGTCCGCCAATCACAGCCCCTACCTCGTCTGCCCCCGCCTTTTTGCGGGTTGGTAAGCTATGGATCACCATCCCGACCTGATGAATAATGCTGTAGAGCCTGTGCCGTCAATTTATTCATACTCTTCGAAGGGAGGCATTTGTAGTAAGTGAAAAGTAACAACTTTCATATTCAGGCAAAACGAAGAGATTTCTAGAAAGCGTGCGCATGTGGAAGCGATTTCGAAGCGGGACTACTGCACGACATCTACTCAGGTGAACTCTCTTTGATATATTCTGTATCTCTAAAATCACATTCTAGGGCACGTGAACACTTAACACTAACACGGGTAATCTTAGCAAACCGAGGAACATGGCGATGTCCACATTCTTGGTAGACTGCTCAAAACACTTAGTTTCGGTTGGCTCTCGACTTCGTATGGTTAGTTTGGAGTGTTAGTCACAATGAATTTTACTTAGACCTTCGTCTTTTTGAAGTAATAAGTACACCCCTACGTACATGGAGGCATGAAAGTGTAGGTATGGGGAATCTCTCCCACGAGTTCACAAAAGCACCGATAAAGAGGACATGTGTAAATACGAACAGCACCCACGCCGCGGTCTGACGGCCATCGAATAAAGATCATATAATTAGGTGTAGAGATGTTCCCTAACGAGGAGGGGGGGGCTATAGCGGTTTCGTTGAATTGGCCAACCGATGTCATTGAAAGTCTGGGAAATCTGTTGTCTTGATTCGGCGTACCGCTAGAATGCAGTAAACCCGGTCTGGAATCTACTGACCACTATCTGCCCATGAATCTTGGATCAACCTTGGAAGGCTCTTTATCTAGTGGTTCACTCGCTCAGGCAGTAACGCCGGCTGAGGGGGCAGGCAATATCGGCTGACTAAACATTGTACCCGGGCGAGCCCCGGTATTCACTGCCCCTTCAGCCGGTAAATGGCCGCCCTTCAGCCCGTATTCACCGCCCCCTCAGCCGGGTCCGATCTGCCGGTATTAGTTGCTTACCACGTGAATGATATGTATCTATCTGCAAGAGTAGACAAAACCCCTAGTAGGCCCTACCTATTCCCCAGCAAGTTCGAGGCTTGCGTTTCATTTCTGAAACGGCAAGCCTTACCTTGCTTCAAAAATCATGAACTGACCCGCTGTCACGTCCCCACGGTCGCGACGAACTGTAAGGGGTGAGGGTTCAATGATCTAAATAGTGTGGATGACCACCCCTTCGAATGTCAACACCCGAATCAGCTCGAAGCCCATTTCGACCGCTCCGTACATGAGCCTGGTACGCTTTAGTGTCTGCTTGATCAGCCGGTGATATGCTCCGCCATTGATTAATGTCTGTCCGCTCACCCCGTAAAGACATGCCCCTCAGCCGGTAATGCTATGTCTGCCCGATCAGCCGGTGACATGCTCCGCCGTGGATTTATGTCCGCCCGCTGACCCGGTAAAGCCATGCCCCTCAGCCGGTAAAACGCATGGCCGCCCGCTCAACCGGTGACCCTACTTCTCCGCCCGCTCAGCCGGTGTTATTATCTGAGCGGTTTGGCAGTCTGAGGTATAGTTAAAGGCATTGTCCACGATAAATCTCGTTCTTGAGGTTTCAGTGTGAAACACTAAGTTGGCAGATGCTGGGGAGGATAGGATCGAAGAAAGCAGCGAAAACGGGCCAGATATCGATGAAAACGTCTTTGAAAGTTCTCCTAGTGCGCTTACCTATACCGGCCCGCCCCCCATTCGGACGAGGTTGTGGCGCCGCGCACGTCATTGATGGCAAATTGCCAAGCAACTCAGCCTCGTGCAGCCTGATCGATTTGCGCACATCTCGCGATTAGCGCGCGGTTGTGGAAACCAGCAGGGTCCATAATTCTCGTCTAAGTCCTACACGTTAGAAACCGTTATTTTAGCTTATTCTGAACGTCTTTCCTAGCTGCTTCCTCACTATTGGTTACCTCACCATCAAACAATCCCATTTCTGGCTCGAACTCAAGTGTGATATTCATCGTGAACACTTTCTTGAAGCCCGTGGCTCGCCTCCTCAAGAAAAAACATTCAAATCTCAACCGCGGCTGGCCAGAGCGGTCGTGTGCGCCGACCGGCCAATCGATTAAGGCCTAGAGGGGAGCGCAGCTGATCGGCTTACCATACCGCCAGCCGCCGGTGAGATTTAGACCGAACGCGCCAGTCGCTGGTGGGAATTGAATGTTTTTTTAGAGGAGGCGGCAAGCCAATGTGCCAAGCGTTTCCCAAGGCTACTTGTCATGCCTGTAACATTTGACGATCACGTGCCCAATTGTTTTGAAAGCCTCATGCTACTTTTGGCAGGGAATACAAACCAAGCAATTTTTTTGGAAAAGTTGAGGAATTTTCCGAACCGACTGATTTTTTTTTCAGCCGAAAACTACGCGAAACGTGAAGAAGCTCCACCTGCTCCCTTATCACGAGAAGGTGAGTGACGAGGTTGGGCTTTTTATAGTGAGTTAAAAGTTTGTATGAATTATATTACCGACTGGGTTTTTCGAAAATTGCCGCTCTATTGTTTCCTGTTTTCAGTGTTTCAATCAAAGCCCAAAAAATTTATCGTCCTCCGTAGAACTTCTTATCTTCATAATTTTGAGAATGTGATGGAATTCAAATTGGTTTTCTTGACCTATCACCCCCTTTTCAAGTTTTTCTGGTTCACTGTCATTCAACTCAAGTGTTCAAAATTCACACCGATTATACGTCCAAAATACTAAGCTCACAAGGCAAAATCTGTCGGTGAAGGTGACCAATCTGAACGAAATGCAACTTCTTAGTAACATTTTCCGAAGAAGCAAATCGAATTTTACCTTTATTGCCACGGTCCGTTTCCTGAACGAATTTATAGACGTCTATTTGTGCATTGTCGTAACGACCACCGTAACCTACCTTAATATTTCGTGGAACTTGAATCAACTTTCATTATCGTGCGCAACGTCCCAAAAATTCTCAGGGGCCCCTCTAGGGTACTCGAGTAGGTAGGTTCGGAATCTGACTGCTCTGCGTTCCGAATGCAGTAGGCGGGACGGGGTGGTGCCGTTTGTGCTCCGGGCCTGTTGTGTGAGCGCGAGTGGAGATTTGACGAGTTGCATCCCGCACCCGTAATGATGGTTAGTTTTTAGTCAAGCAAGCCACCTTGGAGGCGCCGTCCAACCTCTGAGTTGGTACGCGTCTCGCTCCAATGGAGAACGTAACAATGGCGGTGGGCGTGGCCCATTTTCTCCTCTCTGTGGGCGTGGTCGACTTCTTCTTCGTTTCTCCTTGCTTATTTGAGTAAATTGGGAGTTCGCGCTTGGCTGGGTGGCTTATCGCGGGGCCGTACTATAATACCAAAAATTACTTGAAGTGAGGTTGAACTGTGCGTTCAAGGCAGCTCCTAAACTACTACTACTATATAACGAAGAGAATACGAACCGATTCATTCAATTAGGAAGGCGTGACGTCGCTTGGCGAGAAAGGCAGCGCGTTGGAAAATGACCGGATGAAGGCTATCGATCAGATGTGGTTTCCTAATTTAGTAACATCGGCTATAAAATTGTCTCGTATCAGACTGCTTTTCATCAGCTAGCCACATAACATTTGGTGAACCTGGTCTTTCAACTTGACTTTATCTATTGCAGAATAATAAAAATAAAACCAGTAAATCACCGCGATAAGGCGCTATCCATACTCCTCAACGCCGGCGCGTCACGCTCGGGCGTGGCGATGGAATATGGTCGATCCAACGCCAGGCCCGCGCGGCACGCTTTCCGCCATGGCTGTGGTGTCCGTAACAACCTTTTCTTCATTTTCATTGTTTGTCCATCACCAATTTCATTCCGTTTCGTAATATTTTGTTCCAATACTTCCCTCTGCAACCAAAATCGTGAATGCCTCTACAGAATTTGCTTGTTTGGAAATGTTAAGATCCACTTCATTCCGCTCCGCCATAGCGTCGCCGCTGAGACACTCATAGTGGACGTCACGCGTGTGAAGCGCAGGCGTTGAGGAGAACGATTTGCGCCTAAAAGAGTTTCAACGAGAATGTAACATTGACATGGATCCTGAAGAGACTTTGCGTTCCTCACTGGAGGTTGGCGCAAACTCGGTGCACCTATGTTGTAGCATATTACACCGAGTTTGAGCCAACCTTCTACATTGAACGCTAACAAGGGAGGTGTTTAGAGCGGTGAACGCACCTACGGAAACGGTATGCACTGTCAGTTTCTCTTGGTCCTCTATAGTAACTTTGTGGAATATCCAGCCCTGACCTGTTGATTCCGAGGAGCTACGAGCCCGAAAAGTTTGGCCCTCACCGTTCATTGATTTTGGCTGCCTCCACTCATTGGTCTTGTCAATCAGGAAGGAAGGTCACTGATTGTGGTGGCTTGGTGTAGTGGATAGCGATATGGACTCTTGAACATGTGATGCTAAAGGTTCGACACCGCGCCTGTGTGTTTTTTTTTTGCAATTGCATTGGGATTTTGTATTCTATGTGAGTACACCGCCTCTGTTATTCGTGTCGGTATTCTTGAGCAGTAGACCGAGATTATACAGCTTTATTCGGCTTACGTTTCGGCAATCACGATCGTGATTGCCGAAACGTAAGCCAAATAAAGCTGCATAATCTCGGTCTACTGCTCAAGAATACCGATACGATATACTATTATGCCGAGGTTCATGGAAAGTCGAACGTGGAGTATGCCTCTGCTATTGTTTTAGCGTTTTAAAGCCTTTTTAATCGCCCTGATATCACATGGGATCGTTGACGAACAGTAGACCACATGAATTTACAACTGATAACAGCGATAGCAAACTTATTCATTGTTCCTTTGTTTTTTTTTGCCAATTTGAGTACCAATGATACACTGGCACATAGCTTTGGAGACATAAAGACTATTCACAAAGGAGCAGCGGATGCAGGACAGCGAAATAAGGATAACGAAATATGGTTAATGTGCGACAAGGTGTTTTAGTTTTAAACGCATCTGCGAAAATTACTAGTATTGTTAGTATCTCTTGTGGCTCTATAGTAGAAAAACGCAGTATGTGGCTTCGAACCGCAGGTTCCAAGAAGTTATGAGCATTTTTCAAACTTCGCGAAAAGGCAAGAGTACCATCAGGCATTTTTTCGGGTGTTTTAAAAAATTTTCTCGAATATCGCTCAAAACGTGTATGTAGGGGTAATCCAGGGCGGTGAACACGAATCTGAAGTCCGTTTCTAGGAGTTCTGAGGTTTACTGTGGGTTACAGTAGGTTCCATGTAATAAAGGGGGCGAAACTCACCTTAGTATTGTGAAAATCACCAAACGGATGTTAAATTCGTGTTCACCACCCCGAATAACACCAGTACACAAATTTTAGGTCAAATCTGAGACTTTCACCAAACTACCGTATACCCGGCGTAATCTACCGTAATCTGTCAAAAATCGATAAACGGACTCCAGATTCTTGTTTAGCACTCCAAACAACCCATAGAGAAACATTTTGAGCCATTTTTATCGTAGCGTTCCGGAAATCGTCAAAGGTCATGTTTTGCCCTCAAATTTTCCCCCGATTGGAGCTTTGAAACGAATTTAGTCGAAAACTCTGGAAAATCGACAGATAAACTCCAGATTCGTGCGCACCACCCTAGATTACCCCTACATACAAATTTGAGCAATAATCGAGAAAATTTTTGGAACATCCAAAAAATGCCGTATGGGTACCCTTGCCTTTTCGCGAAGCTTTTCGCGAAGCTCATAACTTCTTGGAACTTGCGACTCGGAACCAGATACTGAGCTTTTCTACTATTGAGACACAAGAGATACTAACAATACTAGAAGTTTTCGCAGATGCATTTACCACTAAAACACTTACCTTGTCGCACATTATCCATATTTCGTTATCCTTATTTCGCTGTCCTGCATCTGCTGCCCCTTTGTGAATAGTCTTTATGTCTCCAAAGCTATGTGCCAGTTTATCATTGGTACTCAAATTGGCAAAAAAAACAAAGAAACAATAAATAAGTTTGTTATCGCTGTTATCGATTGTAAATTCATGTGGTCTAATGTTCGTCAACGATCCCATGTGATATCAGGGTGATTAAAAAGACTTTAGAACGCTAAAACAATAGCAGAGGCGGTGTACTCACGTAGAATACAAAATCCCAATGCAATTGCAAAAGAAACACGCAGGTGCGGTATCGAACCTTTAGCACCACATGTTCAAGAGTCCATATCGCTATCCACTAAACTAAGGCACCACATTCATCGACCTTCCTTCCTGATGGACAAGATCAGTAAGTGGAGGAAGCCGAAATCAATGAGCGGTTAGGGCCAAACTTTGCGGGCTCGTAGCTCCTCGGAATCAACAGCTCGGGGCTGGATATTTCACAATGTTACCATAGAGGACCAAGAGAAACTGACAGTGCATACCGTTTCCGTAGGTGCGTTTACCGCTTTAAACACTTCCCTTGTAAGTCTCTTCTGGATCCATGCCGACGTTAAGGGTCAAACAGTCTCAAAATAAACACTAGCGGAAATCAGATTAAGAGCGCTCTACCGAGAGTTGCAAAACTGTTAAACCCTAACATAAAAATCACCAGGAAGCTTAAGTAATGGTTAAAATTGAAACTCATAAAATCGCTGAATGATGACACCCACGCCAATTGAATAATTTCGTCGGTGCCCTACAACAGGGCACGGAGCAATGATTAACATTAACGAGGAGATCATCGACTGATACAATAGAATAAATCTCGTCCCGAAAGGAAGTTTGCCTGGTTAGGTAGTGTCAGAAAACTCGTGAAAATATTCTTTTCTAGAAAAAGATGTATCTTTGATGGAGGAGGACGATGAAGATTCCGTTGATTTCCGTCACGTTGGCATATTTTGGGAAATGGATTTGAAGTCGGCACATGGAGATTTTCTTGACGACATAGTCAAATATGCATTCCACAGACAGGTATATTGATTGCAAATATCAGCAATATTAACACGACAGGCACGGGCCAGGGGCTCTATACATATGGAGGGAGGAGCACGGACGAGATTCATTGCTGACGCGACGCGGGCGGCGAATTTATATATCTGATTACCCCATCACTTCATTGCCATGCGTAAGCCCGTTTTGCAGAAATCTTTTGCGAAACACGTTTAACCAATGGAATCACAGAGGCCTGCAAAATAAGGGGTCTGCAGAGTTGCACCGCCCGGCGGCACGCCGCCGAGCGAGAGGATTGGGGCCTGGCCAAATCCTGACGCGGCGGCGCACTTCAGTGCCTCGCAGAGTGGCAGCGATGCCTGCCGTCGTTCTCCATTTTAATCCATTACGTACAAGATCATTCATTCCACGCCAACTTTTAATTTCGTCGATTTCAAAAATTCGTATTTATTTTCCTCGCTCATTTTTATGTGTTCTTTGGATTCACCATGAAACCATAGTTCAACAGAAATTTGAATCTCAAAGACGCCAGAATTGAGAAGCTTCTCAGAAATAGCTAAACTTCTCTGTTTTTGGAAGATTTTCGTACTTCAAAAAAATCTAAATATACGCTCTCAGAAGCGGAAAACATAAAATCTAGCAGCAACGTTGATTTGGAAGTTCTCGTGAGAATCAATATTATCCCACAGAATGTGAAATTTGTAATAAAGTCAATTATTCAGGGAGTGAAATGGAATGGATCACATAAAAAAGCGAACAGATGAAAAAAATGTTCAAGTGTTTACGGAAACGTGCGATCAATACCTCACATCAGAGTAAACTAGAGAAAGTTTGCGTAGATAACTGAACAATGGAAAGTACATTGAAAGGATCGATGGCGGCGCTCCTCGCCGACGATGGAAATGGTCCAGACCATTCCTAGCCGCCATTCGTTGGCGGCGTCGCTCCGGGAGCCGCTGCTGTCGCGGCGGCGAAACACTCTGCGAGGTACAGACGTCGCTGCTCTCGCGCGGCACGTCGCCGCCCTCGCCCACTGCGTGGCGCTCCCCACTCTCCAACACTGCCGTGTCGCAGCGGGACTCGCCGCGGCGCAACTCTGCAGACCCCTATAGAGGTAGTGGTGCTACTCGCAGCGACGAACAGCGCCGGGTGATGCAATATTGATTACATTCGACTACGAGGGCGATCGTCGCGGCGTGATATGCTACA
The DNA here is from genome assembly GCA_029168955.1 of Aplectana chamaeleonis. Lineage (NCBI taxonomy): Eukaryota > Metazoa > Nematoda > Chromadorea > Rhabditida > Cosmocercidae > Aplectana > Aplectana chamaeleonis. The sequence continues at coordinate 106,537 of JAPDOI010000301.1, forward strand.
AGGGGCACAACCATAGCTTCGTTGGGCGGAGCCAGGTACTCCACCAACCTCCACCCCTGGGTAGGTGAAGTGGGGGACCTTCACCATTGGGAAACAGGGTTCGGCGTGAGGTGTGATGTATCTCAGAGGGGAGGGGGGTCGGACCTTCAGTCAACCAAGAACCAAGATGGACTTCTCTTAGAGCGGAGGGGGGATTGAGAGCCATAACGTTAGTATAAAAAATGATGGCAAATAGAGACGTCGAAACGAGATCACAATAAGAGATCAAAATAAAACTGGAGATCATACTGAGATAGCAAAATGAGACAGGAGATCAAAAAAGAAACTGAATAGATAGGAACAACTGCCGAAAAACAAATGAGGCAAGATATGAAGTGGAGATGTAGAAAGAAGGCAGGAACACACAAGAAGAGCTTACAAATCACTGGTGATAAAGCATGCAAGACAATAGACGATAGTAGCAAGGACATCGTTGATGACTCTAACATGGAGGAGGAGTCATGGCCAGGTAAAGTGTGTCGCCAAAGCCCTCCCGGATATGTCAGCAGCTGTGGTGTTGAGTATTCGCTGTCATCGAGGTCAGTACAAGCGGACTATCCTGTCAACGAAATGACACAGGTGTTCTGGAATTTCGTAATCTAGATTTTTAGGCGGTTTAGGATTCACAGCAGGGATGTGCGGCAAACGATTCTGAGATTTCGGCAATCGGCAAGAAAATCGCAAAAACGGCCGGCAAACAGCAATGGGCAAACGGCAAAAAACCTCATCCCTTAGATTGACTCAGTTATTCGCATGTGCCGCCCTACTTTTTTCCCTTTTCTCCCAATACATTATAATAATTTCAGATCAAGGGAGTAGCTCCATTTCAATTCATTAGATGAACAAAAACAAGACATGTGGGACCTCATGGAAATCAAAGAAGTCGCCGCTGTGGCTTCGCGAGGAAGCGGCTCCGCCTCCTACAGGCACGGAAGCGGCACTATCGCGGAGTCGCAGCGAGAATGTCATGCCGCCCCTGCAATATTGCCGCTGCGGCTCCGCAGCAGTGTCGATGCGGCTCCGCGATAGTGCCGCTGCGGTGGCTGCGCTCTGACAAAAATAGTGTCAACTGCAAATAACCCTTACGAAATGAGCCACAATGCAATTGGGTGGGTCCACGAACAAAAATACACACCTGCGGTGCTTACGTTCTCTGATAGGGACATAAGGTATCCCCGTTATTGCGATCTAGGAGATACGGAATGAACGTCAAATTTGGGCCATTGAACCACCAACAATCTCGTTCTACCACACAGGACAATTATTGGTAGTCGACGCTGTGTCGCTGAGGCATCCTCGCGGAGTTCGTGCGGTTCCAACACGGAACTGCCGCGGCAGCGTCGCGGCGTTGTCGACCCTCAAGACACTGAAACAGAATCTACACGGCACAGTAATAATCACGGAGCTCCTGCGGTACTGCGGTGGAACTATCGCGGCACAATCAAAGGTGGCGGTACTTTCCTGGCACTGCAGCGGCATAATTTCTCAGAGTCCCTGCCCACGTGTGCCTCACAAATGCTTCTGTGTCGCACAAGCGCTTCCTGCTTCTTTTAGCTACATCAGAATCAGTCGAAACTCTGAATCAGAAACTAAGGCACCACTTTGGAGTTGGACTATCTACTGCACTACGTTCGACAAAGTAAATACTTTCCATATGCACATCCATCAGTTTTTGAGTCCTAGCAGATCAAATGATGGCAGCTCACTGCGTCAATGAACAGAGGGTGGGAGGGGAACCAAGAGCACGTGAAGCCTATACTCACGACCGTGAAGGCACGGTAGACCCAGATAATGGAACACCGCTTTTCCTTCTATAGCATACCATAAACGCCGCGACGCAGTGTGATGTGTTAAAGGCACAAACCAACCTCAGAATCGTATTTCTGTTTTTTCGCTTATCTTTAGAACGGTCTCACGCTGATTCCAATGTCTTTGGAATCGTTCAAGACCCCTAGGAACGGATTTATGGCCCCTCAAAAATTGAGCTACGGAAGCATGGTGGACGAGTTGTCCGAGGCTCGTAACTTTCGTCATTTGCAACCGATGTATGTGAGCCGACCCGAATAAAGAGAGCGGCTTAGAAGGAAGGGAAGAACGGGCTACTGGTCGGAAACCACTGCTCATCTTGCCACTGTTGAGCTCGAAAGATCGTAAAAGGGGCTTGCCAAAGTGGCTTCCAGGTGTGGGTGCCCCAGGGTGGCTTCCCCCTATATCTCGCTTATTCGGAGGAATTGAGAGCTCGCATTTGGCAGGGGATTTATAGGGTGTCAGGATCAAGGTTGGCGGCGATCAAGGCAAAGCGGTGTTCATAGAGGCTCTCAGGAGCGCTTAGAGGTGGATTACGCGTAGTTTCAGCAATGTCTGGTCCCTTTCCGAAAATCTTCAAATGAAAAGCTCGCGTTTAGGTGCAATTTACGGCAAACTTACCGCGAGTTGACTCGCGTTTTCGAACCCATTTACTCACTCACTCACTCATCCCATTAGCTGGCGGCTGGCGGAGCGGGATGACCTCTCAACCAGTACACTGCTGTAGGTGCCATAGGAGCTCCAGTGGCCTGAACGATACGCTTCCATTCAGAACGATTAGCCGCAATCATTTTAGCGTTAACGACACTGCACCGTTGAGATTTCAGATCAGCTTCGACTTGCTTCACCCACGTCTTCTTCGGGACAGTTCTCTCGACCTTCCATAGTTTTGGACGTTTTCTCCATAGCAAGCTGTGCGGTAGTCGACTGGCTTCCATTCTGCATACGTGTCCAAACCAGCGCAACCTTTTCGTTCGGATTTGTTCCTCGATTGTCGGTTGATGGTCGCAGCTGTCTCGTATAACGTCGTTGCGTATGCGATCTCTTAACGTTGTTCCGAGAATTCGCCGCAAACACCGCATTTGGAAGACCTCTAGCTTGCTGAGATCCGACTTGAGCAAGGTCCACGACTCTGAGCCGTACAATAGAATCGGCATTATAAAGAGATCGGAAGATCCGCATCTTGGTCTTGATTGACACATTGCCCTTTTTCCACAGACACCAGCCTAGTGAAGCAAAAGCAGCACACGCCTGCCCGATCCTGCACTGTATCTCAGTTGTGGCCACTACCTTGCGCTGTTGCACCACCGATCCTAAGTACTTGAACTCCTCAACTTGCTGGAGCTCAGCTCCTTCGAAGAACACAGAAGCACGTGAACCGTCTGACGTCATGACTTTGGTCTTGTCCTTATTTATCCGTAGACCGTACGAATCCGCGATATTTGCTATATCCTTCATCAAATTCGTAGCTTCCATATCAGTATCGGTGAACACAGCGCTGTCGTCCGCAAACATCAAGTCTGTGAGGAACTCGTTATCGCCATATTGGACCCCTCTTCTATCTTTGAAAACCTTTCTCATAATGGCGTCGACCACAGTGTTGGAATAGCAGTGGCGAAATCACATCTCCTTGTCGGACTCCTGCATTGACCGCAAATTCTTCGGACAGCTTGTCCCCGACGCGAATGCAGCTAGTTGAACCGCTGTATGTTCCTGCAGGAGCTTCACAATTTTCTCCGGAACGTGTTCGCACTCCAATGTTCTCCACAAGGCAGGCCAGTGCACGCAGTCAAAGGCCGACTTGAAGTCGATGAAGGTAATAACAACCCGCTTTCCACAGCGGATCCTTTTCTCCAAAAGTTGACGAAGTGCGAATATTTGATCGCTGCAGCCTCGACCAGGACGAAATCCTGCCTGTTCCTCGCGACTGGTATGCTCTCGATGGCGTTGAAGTCTGGACTGGATTATCCTCGTGAAGACTTTACCAACGATTGGTAACAGACTTATTCCGCGATAGTTTTTACAGTCCCTGGCATCACCCTTTTTGTGAATGGGCACAACGATAGCCTTTTTCCAGGTAGATGGGACGTTTTCTGACTGCCATACGAGGAGGATCAGCTGATGTAACCGTCGTTGTAACACATCACCACCTGCCTTGATCGCTTCAGCAGTAACGTCTACACCAGGCGCCTTTCGGTTTTTGAGACGCTGAATCGCGGCTCTCACTTCGTCAAGTGGGTTTAGAGTCAAGCATCGCCTCCTGTGACACTTCAAATGGTATCGGTTCGTCAAGCGGGCCTGGTGGTGCATCGTGACTGTAAAGCTCGCTGAAGAACTGCTTCCATCGTAACAGGCGCTCATCCACAGAACGCACAAAGGACCCGTCCGTATTCCTGATGCAATCGCTAGCCGGATTGGTCTTCTTTCTGAGACGGTTCAGTGTACCGTACAATGTGCGGTAGTTATTTCTTCCAGCCGCCTCCCCCAGTTCGTCGGCCATCTTGTTCCAGTACGACTCTCTCTCCTCTTTCAATTTACGACGAAGCTCTTGACATAGTTGCCGATAACGTGCGAAGTTGGTTAGCTTCACTCGTTTCCGCTCATCCACGAGACGGAGAGACTCGTCCGATATCCATGGCTGTGTTCGCCGGCGAATAACCGGGCAGAGAGGCTCTGCACATTGCAGAACGACATCAACCCATTTACTACCGCACCAGATTAGTCAAACCCCAGATAACGGTTAAAGGCTGCGTTCACGATAAATTTCGTCCTTGAGTTTTCCCATAAAACAATGCGTTGGCCTCCTAGTGTTACCAAAATTACGAAGAAACGGCGAGAAAGGCATTAAAACGTCGCATTTCAGTGACATTATTCTATATCATGGACTAGTTGTCCAGGTTGGATGAACATGTTCATGGTGGTTGTCACCGGTAGAAAATTCGGTCAATCGAAAATAGAAGAGTATTTTTTTGCAAAGCAGGATTACTTAGAACCCTAAGGAAAGAACGGAGCAACAGAAAGTAGAGAATTTGCAAACGACGGGTCCACAAAAGATTTAATTGCCACAGCAAACACTTCCTGTGAGACTTAAAAGGCGGGGTGAGATTGAAGGATTTCATGTACCTCTGGCGCGTTTTTTTCAATTTCTACGTCAATTTAGTTGTACCCGGGGCCACTTGATCAATATAGCGAATAATCCCAAAATTGAAGATTATCGTGTACACTGCTTTTAAGCGAACAACGGATAATCCGATTACCCTTAGTGCCTACACGGCCGCGAGCATGGGCGGCGTTTCCTTTCAATGTTTTGCCGAGTTTTGCCGGAAAAATAGCAAAAATTTCGGCAAACGACAAACGGCAAAAAAAGTCCCAAAAATGGCCGGCAAACGGCAAACGGCAATTGCCGCACATCCCTGATTTACAGGTTCGATCCCGCTAAAGGTAAAAAATTTCGCAATTCTGAGAAATAATGGATAGTTGACCGTTCGAAAAGAGCATTGTTCACTGCTATATCTCTTGCAATTTACTCCATGAAATTGACTCGTGTCCAAGATGCGATATCGCCTGAAGCATAGGATTTTTTGCCCTGAGAGGTGCGGTTGCGGGCGCGGAACCCAAATTTTGAATACGATTGTGCGCATGTGAAAACGCACTCAAAATTTCATGAATGCAACTTCAATCCGAACAGCGCTACATAAGATGGGGTCCATGAAAAAATCGATAGCTGTGAAACATTTACAGGTATTTAACGAAATAGGGAGTTTCGCGTAGCTACAAAGGGCGAAGAACCTAGTCACGGACCCAAGTAATCAATTTCATTCTTTGCACCGCTGAAAAACGGTCTTTAAAGATCCATTTTTAGGTGTGATACAATCGGTTGTATCACACCTAAAATGGGACTTCATAGACCATTTTCAACCGGGTACAAGAATGAAATGAATTCGTTCAGTCCGTGACTAGGTTTTCCGCTCGTTTTAGCAACGCGAAACCCCCTAGTTCAAATTTCGTTAAATACTCGTAGATATTTCACAGCTATCGATTTTTTCATGGACCCCTTCCTATCCAGCGCCTTTCGGCTTGAAGCTGCGTCCATGAAATTTTGGCTGCGTTCTCACATCCAAATAGCGATTTACTAAGAGTGGTTCTCATTCCCGGAACCGCACCTATGTGCCCTCAAGGCACTAATGAATGTTCAGCCATTGAACAAACATCTGGTGTCATTGTCGCAGGAGAGTTGTTTTTGTCTGCTTTTGTGGAAAACATTTATTTATTGCATTTCTAGGATTAATTGATGCAATCGATGCATGAGTGTAGTCTTGATCTAAAAATTCGTTCACTATGAAAATTTACTAAGGGAGGACCTTCTTCCACCCCCGGTCGTCGCCATCACTTTTTCCGGGGGCGGGCTGAGCAAATGGTTTGACTTGGGTGGGGGGACAGACCAATGTTGAGTTGTATTTGTATCACACCTCGCGCCGTAGCCTGTTGGGAAAACGGGTGACAGCCGGTGAAACTCCCCGAAAAAGAATGAAAGTGGCCCCACTTATGCAAGTGAGTTTCGAAATTGGGTGGGTGTCACTGCCGGTTTTTCGTCCATAACTTTTTTGTGCTCAGATATAGACCTTTGATAAAGGTTGTTTTCGGGATCCCCTTGTAACTCTGCATCGAATGGCGTTTTCAGCCTCTAAAAATGCGTTCCCTATCTTCCAGCCGATTTCAGTCTATAAAATGCTTTTTTTGCCATAAATTATCGGTTTTTCGTCCATAAATTTTTTGCGCTTAGAAATACACCTTTGGTAGAGGCTGTTTTCGGGATTTCCATAAAATTCTGCGTCGACTAGTGTTTCCAGGTTGAAAAAATATTTTCACGATCCTTCAGCCTAATTCGTTTTCAAAACACCGGTTTTTCGGAGATAGCTCTTTAACCGTCGAAGATAGGGTTTTGGTAAATGTCGTTTTTGAAATTCACGTGAAATTATGCGTCAAATGATATATCCGTTTCCTAACTTTGCTGGCTCCATAAGCCAGCCAGGTCGGTGGAGCCGAGCCCCGTTGTTGTTGGCTCCGACAGAACTCTGCGTCTCTCATTTAAACCATAGAGGCGAGAGCACCCTATGGAGATAACTATAGAGCTCGGCTCCACCGACCTGGCTGGCTGATGGGGCAAGCAAAGTTAGGAACCCGATATATCATTCGACGCAGAATTTTACGCAGATTTCAAAAACAACCGCCACCACCCTGTCTTTGACGGTTGAAGAGTTATAGGCGAAAAACTGGTGTTTTGTAAAACGAATTAGTCTGAAGGACTGAGAAAATATTTTCCAACCTGGAAAAAATAGTCGACGCAGAATTCTATGGGGACTCAAAGAAAATTTCACTAAACGTTCATCTCTGAGCGAGAGAAGAAGAAAGAAAAGTTATGAAGGAAAAACCGATAACTTAAGGCACAAAAATGCACTTTATAAACCGAATTCGGCTGGAAGAGTGAGAACGTATTTTTTGAACTCGAAAACGCTATTCGATGCAGAATTCTATGGAATTGCGAAAACAACCTTCACAAAAGGCTATCTTTTGGGGTAAAAAAGTTATGAACGAAAAACTGATTGCTTTTGGTGAAGGAAACGTTACTTCATAAATTGAAATCGGCTGAGAGATTAGGAACGTATTTTTTTCAAATAGAAAGCATTACTCGACCCAAGATTTTATGAAGATTTCGGAAACGTTGAAAAATCCATCTCAAAGGGCAAACATGTTATGCACGAAGAACAGGTACTTTTTCAAAAATCGCTTGAAAAAATTTACGAAAATTTTTGACTCCAAGACAGCTCAAAGGAATTTCTTCATGACCTAGGCAGATCATTTCACTAGAATAGTGAATTTCTAAAGGAGGTCATCTAACGAAAAAATTGTTTCAAATTTCATGATTAAAAATAAAAAATATTGAATGCAAGAAAAACTGGATTAAGAAAACGTCGAAATCTGAAGTTGCAAGTCTATAGAGAACCTTCACCATTTCCCACTCAGGTATTCCGAACAACCTTCACCTCTCGGACCGCTGTCTTCACCCAACGAACAGAACCTATGGGCACAACAGTGTTTCGACGCTGCAACGGCCCTGCCGAAGAGCGGAAAGTGACGCAGTCACGATATTATTATACAACATTTCTATCGACGCGTCAAGGCTGACGCTCGGCGACCCCAATCGCCTGTCGCTGTAACTCTACAGACCACTCAACTCGAATAATGAGGATATCACTGCGGGATGGAATATCGGCTGTATACGGCAATCAACGCAGCGAGAATTATCCTTTCTTTCAAAGTAGAATTTATTTTCATTTGTCGCGTGCGTCTGCGCGCGTATGCTGTGTGGCCTTCTCCCCACACTTTCTCGCTGTTCCTACCCTCGCTCCGCACAAGCGCGGGAAGGATCGCCTTCTCCCCACACTTTCTCGCTGTTCCTACCCTCGCTCCGCACAAGCGCGGGAAGGATCGCCTTCTCCCCACACTTCCTCGCTGTTCCTACCCTCGCTCCGCACAAGCGCGGGAAGGAACAGAGTTAATCAGGCTTCGAACCAGAGGATGCGTGTTCCGTAGTGGGGGCAGGAACAACGAGAAAGTGTGGGGAGAAGGCGATCCTTCCCGCGCTTGTGCGGAGCGAGGGTAGGAACAGCGAGAAAGTGTGGGGAGAAGGCGATCCTTCCCGCGCTTGTGCGGAGCGAGGGTAGGAACAGCGAGAAAGTGTGGGGAGAAGGCGATCCTTCCCGCGCTTGTGCGGAGCGAGGGTAGGAACAGCGAGAAAGTGTGGGGAGAAGGCGACACAGCATACGCGCGCAGACGCACGCGACAAACGAAAATAAATTCTACTTTGAAAGAAAGGATAATTCTCGCTGCGTTGATTGCCGTATACAGCCGATATTCCATCCCGCAGTGATATCCTCATTATTCGAGTTGAGTGGTCTGTAGAGTTACAGCGACAGGCGATTGGGGTCGCCGAGCGTCAGCCTTGACGCGTCGATAGAAATGTTTTATAATAATATCGTGACTGCGTCGCTTGCCGCTCTTCAGCAGGGCCGTTGCAGCGTCGAAACACTGTTGTGCCCATAGGTTCTGTTCGTTGGGTGAAGACAGTGGTCCGAGAGGTGAAGGTTGTTCGGAATACCTGAGTGGGAAATGGTGAAGGTTCTCTATAGACTTGCAACTTCAGATTTTGACGTTTTCTTAATCCTGTTTTTCTTGCATTCAATATTTTTTTATTTTTAATCATGAAATTCGAAACAATTTTTTTCGTTAGATGACCTCCTTTAGAAATTCACTATTCTAGTGAAATGATCTGCCTAGGTCATGAAGAAATTCCTTTGAGCTGTCTTGGAGTCAAAAATTTTCGTAAATTTTTTTCAAGCGATTTTTGAAAAAGTACCTGTTCTTCGTGCATAACATGTTTGCCCTTTGAGATGGATTTTCCAACGTTTCCGAAATCTTCATAAAATCTTGGGTCGAATAATGCTTTCTATTTGAAAGAAATACGTTCCTAATCTCTCAGCCGATTTCAATTTATGAAGTAACGTTTCCTTCACCAAAAGCAATCAGTTTTTCGTTCATAACTTTTTTACCCCAGAAGATAGCCTTTTGTGAAAGTTGTTTTCGGAATCCCATAGAATTCTGCATCGAATAGCGTTTTCAAGTTCAAAAAATACGTTCTCACTCTTCCAGCCGAATTCGGTTTATAAAGTGCATTTTTGTGCCTTAAGTTATCGGTTTTTCCTTCATAACTTTTCTTTCTTCTTTTCTCGCTCAGAGATGAACGTTTGGTCAAATTTTCTTTAAGTCCCCATAGAATTCTGCGTCGACTATTTTTTCCAGGTTGGAAAATATTTTATCAGTCCTTTAGCCTAATTCGTTTTACAAAACACCAGTTTTTCGCCTATAACTCTTCAACCGTCAAAGACAGGGTGGTGGCGGTTGGATTCGCTCGCGTTGAGTGGCGTGACGTTTCAGACTGCAAAAACGGGACAACTCCTCCCTCGGTGTGTAGGCAGCTCCTGTCCCGTTGCTTTCAGAAAAATGAAACCAAGTTACTTGTAACATAAAAAGTCGAAAACAAGTTACACGTAACATATCTAAGCCAATTTAGCTTACTTGCCACTAACCTCATGGAAATTCTAAGCCTCCTATGAGCAATTTTCGACTACTTTTTCATGTACATCTCAGGAAACAAACTTTACTTATCTTTGAGTGCCGATGTAGGTTGCCGCCTATGCGGAATCGAATAGCGTTATCAGTTAATCATGTTTCCGCCTGTCAGACTCTATATTTTTGGTTTTTCGGAAAATTATTTCTGAGAATTATGACCTTTCTCAGAACATGCAACGTAGTCGCTTTAGTCTGATAAAAACAGGAAATCCAGAAAATTTTGACCCAATCAGTCTAATTTTCTATGGAAAGTGATGTACAGGCCATAAAACGGCCAATGTCTCACCGTCGACTGCGTACCACGCGCTGCGCGACCGCACGCGCGTCGGAAGCAGACGGGTTTTGGCCGCCGCGCGACGAGTTTTGGCCGCCGCGCGACTAATTTCAGTGACATTATTCTCTGGCCTGGACTAGTTGTTCGATTGCATGAACATGTTTACGGTGGTTGTCACTGGTAAAAAATGGGGCTAATAAAAATCGGAAGAATATTCTAGGCAAATTAGTACTAGTTAGGGTTTGAAAAAAAGAACGAAGCAACAGAAAGTAGAGATTTGCAAAACGCGGGTTCGCAAAAGATTCCATTGTCACAACGAACAGTTCCAGTGAGAGTAAAGAAGTGGGGTGAGAGTAAAGGATTTCGTGCCCTTCTGGTGCGTTTTTCCTCGGGTTCTTCGTCATTTCTGTTCTAACCGGGGGTCAAACAATCGATTTAGCTATCAAGCCCAAAATCGAAGATTATCGTGAACACTGCCTTTAAATGAAAGACGAGTGCAGACTTGCTGCAGACGTCTGTGGGCAGCGAAGGATCGACTGCAAATCTGAATCGTAAATTTTAGACCGAAAAAAAACCGAAGAAACTTTTGATCTTTTTCGTTTATCTCGATTTTGATCGAATTCACGGCACATACGAGGCTAAGGAGCAGCAGCGGTTTTACGTCGCGTGCGCCAGCCGAACAGCTCCATAGCCCCACCCACGGGTGTGCGTTTTTCGATTTTTCGGTTTTTTTCGTTTTTCGCCCTTTATGACCGAAACCGAAAAATCGAAAAACGCACACCCCTGGGTGGGGCTATAGAGCACTTCGGCTGGCGCACGTGACGCACGCGACGTAAATCCGCTGCTGCTCCTTAGCCTCGCATGTGCTGTGAATTCGATCAACATCGCGTACAAACCTTTACGAAGGTACGTGCTGAGAATTTCTGCTTCTTGAAGTATGTCACCTTTGCATCGACTGCAACTTGGGAAAAATTCCAAAGTTTCCTAACATAAGAACTTTCTCGAAGAAACATTCTTCTGGTATACTCTGCTCCCATAGAGCGGATAATTCTATAGCACAGAGAGCGTACACACACACTCTCTCTCTCTGTCTCTCTCTGCGTCTTTGCATTGAAATGCACACAGCGCAGCCTACCGTAACCAGAAAATCAATTTCATTGCCGCGGCAACCGCCACTCTCCGTCCTACAGTTTTGCCCGAATGAGATCGAATAATACGATCAATTAATTTTTTTTGGCTCAGTGTCGGAATGTTTGAGCTGTCTTTGGTTTTGGGACACCATTTGAGGAGAGAGCTTCCCAAAAGTGACGGAGCTGGATTCCACGCATTAACAAAATTGCAAATCGAATATTCGATCCCATTAAGATAACTGACGATTGCGATTTTGTGAGTGCGGAGAATTCCCCTCCGCTATCACCTATGGGAAGCCCTCCACTTTCCTGGTGTCTCAAAACCAATGCAGCTGGAACCATTCGGGAGTGGGTCAAAAAATGGACTGATCAGTTCATTCGACCTCATTCGGTAACAGCTACAATTCATCTACGCAGTCGCGTTCAGTCCGCAAAGTGCACGCTGATTGCGAAAGCGTGCTGCGGCGCGGTTGCTACTATCCTCAGACTGGGATGTGGGATCACCCGGGCACCAAAGGCAGGAACCGCCCGGGTGATCCCTAATCCCTGTCTGAGGATACTGGCAACCGCGCCGCAGCACGCTTTCCCAATCAAAGTGCACTTTGCGGACTGAACGCCAATGCGTAGATGAAGTGTTTACTTCCTGGCCTCATATTTCCCCCGCGTCTCTGCTGCTTCCTTTGCATCTCTGTCGCCCGTCATTGTCGCCTTGCCCCTGACAGTAGTATTGGCTCTCTACGCTCTGGAATAACCCACTTGATGAAAAACAGTGTACTGTGCTTATCTGGGGTCAAATTCCGGTCCGCAATTGCGTCTAGACACGCTTTGCGGCCGCGCGCTTCTAAAACGGAAGAGTTTCCAGCGCCGCAGCCGCCGATCTGTTGACTCTAGGTGGGTTTTAGAAAGTGGAAACTAAACAAAATTGAAGAAAACCGTAAAAAAGCCATATCGAGTCGGCTTTAGAGCTGGAAGGTCGATTGACTCAAGCGCGTGTGGCCGCAAAGCGTGTCGAGACGCAATTGCGGACCGGAATTTGACCCAGATAAGCACAGTACACCACCTCTGTTCCAATCTCATTGATTAATTTTTGATTTTTGACCCATATACTTTTCGTTCACAAATAAATAGGATAACTCCCTAAATTTTCGTTCACTTCTGAGAGTTCTTACGACTCTAAGTTAGTACAACCCTCACAAAAGAAGGCGGTGGTGCGGTTAGGTACTTTCATTGCGCATACTGAAGCCATGGCTGGCTCGCTTCTAACTTTGCCAATGATCGATATCGAACAGCAGCTAATTTTTTCTGGAAAACGTTTTTCCTTTTTCTTTCACTTTCTCGTGTTATTTCTGAGCGTATATATTGTAAAGACTCCCGATGAATTAAAGGCAGCATACACGCTCGCAAACATGGTCGAGATATCAGCATAAATAGGCCCGAGCGGCCCCTACCATGTCGTCAACGACGTTTCAAGCGCAGAAAATCAGCCAGGATGGCAATATTTAAGCAATCATGTCTCGCACGCGTGTATTTTCACACCCTTTCGAGTAACAGAATGCAAAGTTAAACTTGAGAAAACATGTGATAATTGAGAGTGATAGCACTATCAAATGGGAGTGCACGAGAGAAACAGCTCGAATCACCTGGATATTACATGTTTGTGCATCGATGAAATCCTACATTTTCACGAGTCAGCTGGAGTAGAGCGGCATTCTCGGAAGCGTGCGAGAGTTACTCGGTATATACACATGTTATACTCAAGTAAATCGAGCTGTTTCTCTCGTGCACTCCCATTTGATAGTGCTATCACTCTCACTTATCACACGTTTTCTCAAGTTTACCTGACCATTCTGTTACTCGAAGGGGTGTGAAAATACGCCAGTGCAAGGCATGATTGCTCAATCATTGTCATCCTGGATGGTTTTCAGCGCTTCAAACGTCGTTCACAACATGAAAGGGGCCGTATACGCCTATTTCTGCTGATATCTCGACCATGTTTGTGAGCGTGTATGCTGCCTTTAATATTGTGTGTGAGGGGGAAAACTTACCGTTCCTTTACTTTTCAGGTGCTTTTTTTCTCCCAAAATTTAGAAAAAAAAACTTAGAAACTGGCCGTCGCTTTTGGCGCGACATACCCCTGGATAGTGCCTGAGCCCCCAGTTCACAGCAAGCTTCGGAATTTCTAAAAATTGAAATCGAGCTTAGTGAAAGTATCCTCAGTTTCGGAGTGAACTTTATTTCCTTTCATCGCGTACGCTTCGTCTCTTTATCCCCACACTTTCTCAGCGTCTCTACCCTCGTCCCGCACAAGCGCGCGAAGGAACAGAGCAAATTCCGCTCCAAAATAGAGGATACGCTACCGCCTTTTTCCCGTTGACATGGACTGTAAACTATCCAGTCCTGCTGGGCCCTGAGTGTTCGTTTAAGTTCGGTGGCATAAACTCGCCCTGTGTGAACATTAGGTCAATGTGGAAAAGCGACAGTTACAGTCTAGATAAGGATACGTTATGACGCAGGCAATAAATTAACGTGATTGACATACTCAAATAATTGTGGGGACATTCCCGAAGGCAACAGATTCAATTTTCTCGTTATCTCTCAATCCTCATTGTGCGTTTCCTCATGCTGTAATATCCAGGTGATTCGAGCTGTTTCTCTCGTGCACTCCCATTTGATAGTGCTATCACTCTCAATTATCACATGTTTTCTCAAGTTTAACTTTTCATTCTGTTACTCGAAAGGGTGTGAAAAAACGCGCGTGCGAGACATGATTGCTTAAATATTGCCATCCTGGCTGATTTTCTGCGCTTGAAACGTCGTTGACGACATGGTAGGGGCCGCTCGGGCCTATTTATGCTGATATCTCGACCATGTTTGCGAGCGTGTATGCTGCCTTTAATTCATCGGGAGTCTTTACAATATATACGCTCAGAAATAACACGAGAAAGTGAAAGAAACAGGAAAAACGTTTTCCAGAAAAAAATTAGCTGCTGTTCGATATCGATCATTGGCAAAGTTAGAAGCGAGCCAGCCATGGCTTCACTATGCGCAATGAAAGTACCTAACCGCACCACCGCCTTTTTTTGTGTGGGTTGTACTAACTTAGAGTCGTAAGAACTCTCAGAAGTGAACGAAAATTTAGGGAGTTATCTTATTTTTTTGTGAACGAAAAGTATATGGGTCAAAAATCAAAAATTAATCAATGAGATTGGAACAGAGGTGGTGTACTGTGCTTATCTGGGTCAAATTCCGGTCCGCGATTGCGTCTCGACACGCTTTGCGGCCGCACGCGCTTGAGTCAATCGACCTTCCAGCTCTAAAGCCGACTCGATATGGCTTTTTTACGGTTTTCTTCAATTTTGTTTAGTTTCCACTTTCTAAAACCCACCTAGAGTCAACAGATCGGCGGCTGCGGCGCTGGAAACTCTTCCGTTTTAGAAGCGCGCGGCCGCAAAGCGTGTCTAGACGCAATTGCGGACCGGAATTTGACCCAGATAAGCACAGTACACTGTTTTTCATCAAGTGGGTTATTCCAGAGCGTAGAGAGCCAATACTACTGTCAGGGGCAAGGCGACAATGACGGGCGACAGAGATGCAAAGGAAGCAGCAGAGACGCGGGGGAAATATGAGGCCAGGAAGTAAACACTTCATCTACGCATTGGCGTTCAGTCCGCAAAGTGCACTTTGATTGGGAAAGCGTGCTGCGGCGCGGTTGCCAGTATCCTCAGACAGGGATTAGGGATCACCCGGGCGGTTCCTGCCTTTGGTGCCCGGGTGATCCCACATCCCAGTCTGAGGATAGTAGACACCGCGCCGCAGCTCGCTTTCGCAATCAGCGTGCACTTTGCGGACTGAACGCGACTGCGTAGATGAATTGTAGCTGTTACCGAATGAGGTCGAATGAACTGATCAGTCCATTTTTTGACCCACTCCCGAATGGTTCCAGCTGCATTGGTTTTGAGACACCAGGAAAGTGGAGGGCTTCCCATAGGTGATAGCGGAGGGGAATTATCCGCACTCACAAAATCGCAATCGTCAGTTATCTTAATGGGATCGAATATTCGATTTGCAATTTTGTTAATGCGTGGAATCCAGCTCCGTCACTTTTGGGAAGCTCTCTCCTCAAATGGTGTCCCAAAACCAAAGACAGCTCAAACCATTCCAACACTGAGCCAAAAATTGATTGATCGGATTACTCCATCTCATTCGGGCAAAACTGTAGGACGGAGAGTGGCGGTTGCCGCGGCAATGAAATTGATTTTCTGGTTACGGTAGGCTGCGCTGTGTGCATTTCAATGCAAAGACGCAGAGAGAGACAGAGAGAGAGAGAGTGTGTACGCTCTCTGTGCTATAGAATTATCCGCTCTATGGGAGCAGAGTATACCAGAAGAATGTTTCTTCGAGAAAGTTCTTATGTTAGGAAACTTTGGAATTTTTCCCAAGTTGCAGTCGATGCAAAGGTGACATACTTCAAGAAGCAGAAATTCTCAGCACGTACCTTCGTAAAGGTTTGTACGCGATGTTGATCGAATTCACAGCACATGCGAGGCTAAGGAGCAGCAGCGGATTTACGTCGCGTGCGTCACGTGCGCCAGCCGAAGTGCTCACCCAGGGGGGTGTGTTTTTCGATTTTTCTGTTTCGGGCAGAAAGGGCGATAAACGAAAAAAACGGAAAAATCGAAAACGCACACCCGTGGGTGGGGCTATGGAGCTGTTCGGCTGGCGCCCGCGACGTAAATCCGCTGCTGCTCCTTAGCCTCGTATGTGCCGTGAATTCGATCAAAATCGAGATAAACGAAAAAGATCAAAAATTTCTTCGGTTTTTTTTTCGGTCTAAAATTTGCGATTCAGATTCGCAGTCGATCCTTCACTGCCCGCAGACGTCTGCAGCAAGTCTGCACTCGTCTTTCATTTAAAGGCAGTGTTCACGATAATCTTCGATTTTGGGCTTGATAGCTAAATCGATTGTTTGACCCCCGGTTAGAACAGAAATGACGAAGAACCCGAGGAAAAACGCACCAGAAGGGCACGAAATCCTTTACTCTCACCCCACTTCTTTACTCTCACTGGAACTGTTCGTTGTGACAATGGAATCTTTTGCGAACCCGCGTTTTGCAAATCTCTACTTTCTGTTGCTTCGTTCTTTTTTTCAAACCCTAACTAGTACTAATTTGCCTAGAATATTCTTCCGATTTTTATTAGCCCCATTTTTTACCAGTGACAACCACCGTAAACATGTTCATGCAATCGAACAACTAGTCCAGGCCAGAGAATAATGTCACTGAAATAAGTCGCGCGGCGGCCAAAACTCGTCGCGCGGCGGCCAAAACCCGTCTGCTTCCGACGCGCGTGCGGTCGCGCAGCGCGTGGTACGCAGTCGACGGTGAGACATTGGCCTTTTTATGGCCTGTACATCACTTTCCATAGAAAATTAGACTGATTGGGTCAAAATTTTCTGGATTTCCTGTTTTTATCAGACTAAAGCGACTACGTTGCATCTTCTGAGAAAGGTCATAATTCTCAGAAATAATTTTCCGAAAAACCAAAAATATAGAGTCTGACAGGCGGAAACATGATTAACTAATAACGCTATTCGATTCCGCATAGGCGGCAACCTACATCGGCACTTAAGGATAAGAAAAGTTTGTTTCCGTTTGAGATGTACATGAAAAAGTAGTCGAAAATTGCTCATAGGAGGCTTAGAATTTCCATGAGGTTAGTGGCAAGTAAGCTAAATTGGCTTAGATATGTTACGTGTAACTTGTTTTCGACTTTTTATGTTACAAGTAACTTGGTTTCATTTTTCTGAAAGCAACGGGACAGGAGCTGCCTACACACCGAGGGAGGAGTTGTCCCGTTTTTGCAGTCTGAAAGGTCACGCCACTCAACGCGAGCGAATCGGTCCCGAATGGAATCAGAGCCGCAAAAGGCGGGACAACTCCTCCCTCGGTGTTTAGAGAGCCCCTGTCCCGAGTGCAACAAGGCTAAAATCCCTCACATTATTATGCTGATTGCGGACACCTTTCTATCTCTAAGAAAGCCAAATTATGTCATTATTTGAAGCACATCGATTACAGTGCCTTGTTCTTCCACTCAAAAATATGTAGTTGCGAAAAGAAGACGCTTCGAAAGACAATTTTTTTGGTTTACTACAAAATTTTTCTGTTTCAAAACCGAGAATTTTTCGTTTTTTGGTATCAACGTTTTTCGCACATGCCTGGCCCCACCCGTGCGGTGAATTTTATCAACATCGCTGTGAACCCGGTCATCATCCCGGCTTTTACCAACAGGTTGCTGGACTATGCAAGCACCTTAGGCTGGGTTCATACTACCAGCGTCGTGCGACGCGAAACAATGTTTGCCATCAACACCGATTGGAAATCGATGTGCCTGACATGTTGCTGGTTGCGGGAAGTATAATACCATCCTTAAACTGTTTGCCAAACGATGCACGGATCGTATATGGGGTCCAACAATAATTTACTTTATGCTTAAATCATTGGACAGTTAGCCACGCGGCTGCTCGGACCTAACTTCCTAGTTAGAGACGGAACATTCGAAAGCCTGTCAGGTGTTGCGAAGGGTGTGATTTCATATTCGTTCATTCAACATCCTTCCTAAAAAGGATCGTATACTAAATTATTCATACATGACCGCTTTCTCCTCTAGAGTTAAAGCATATGTAGAGCACAGATGTAATCGTCGGAGCTATTTTAGGCACTTTATCCGTCGACAACTATGGCTGATTGGAAAAGCTTAGGTGGACATCGAACATTCACTCTCACTAATCTGTTCATTTTGGATGTATTCTATGACCAAAGTTTGGCAACAGAAGCACTGCCGCTTGCTGCATACCTGGTCGCCGTAACCGTTTCTGTGAGTTGTATTTTTTGTTAGGAAACTGACTGATCAGCTGTTAGGAAGCTGATCAGTCGGCTTCCTAATAGAAATTTCGCTTTCTCTTCAACCAATAGAGCTTGCATGAGACTTTCGGCGAGGTTTCGCGGAACAGTGCTCTGAAGATTTAACGCGAGAGGCAGCACGCGAGTAAATTGTTTTTACTCAAAAATTGTTGTATTTTACTTTTTTTGATTTTTTTACTCAAAAATTTTTGTATTGTACTTTTCAAATTTTTTTTGCTCAAAATTTTTCAAATAGTACGGGTGGCTCTATAGAAGGGGGTTTCATTGTTTAAAGAGGAGAAAAGATAATTGAAATGCAGTTTCTAGGATACTCAGGCGAAATGCTATGGGTTCGACTCCGAATTTTCTTCCAGAGATTGGTTTGGGTCTGATCACTAATCTGATATCTACATATTTGTTGATTGATGGGAAAATTTCGGCCTTATCGGAAGAAACTCTCCTTGGGGTAATTTTTTTTCAAGTACAAAGGCGGCTTTTGACGATTTCCGAATGGCTAGAACAGAATTGGCTCACATTTTTTTCTGTTGGAGTTATTTGGAGTGCTTACCACGAATCTGAGGTCTGGCTATCGATATTTCATAGTTGATCAATGTCTCATATTCTTCTCGAAACTTCTCTGTACGGTTTAGCTGGGGTGGTGAACACGAATTCGGTAGAGGGATGTGTGGCAAACGATTTCTAGATTTTGGCAAACGGCAATCGGCAAGAAAATCCCATAAACGGCCGGCAAACGGCAATCGGCAAAAAACTCCATTCCTTAGATTGGCCCAAAAATTACCCACATGTGCCGCTCTACTTTTTTTTCAATACTTATGTCAACATTCTGATAAATCTAATTCAATTGAGTAGTTTCATTTCAAGACATCAGGGCTGGAATTTACGAAAGCGGTAACCAATCTCTAGCCATGATTTGCGGTCGGTCGATTTGCACCCAACGAGCTTAACAATGGGGGCGCTAACCATGGTTGAAACGTGGTTAGCGTTTCGTGAATCCTAGCCCAGATGAACAGAAACAAGACATAGAGGGACCTCATCGAAATCGAAGAAATCGCCGCTGCGGCTTCGGCTCCTACAGGCACCGAAGCGGCACTGTCAGTGTCGTGGCGGCCCCGCGATAGCGCCTTTGCGGCCCCGCGATCGGTAGCCGCGCTCTGATAAAATGGAATGAGTCATAATACAACTGGGTGGTGATCTCGCGTTAAGTTCGCTCAAAACTGCAACATAACGCGAGCTGACAGAGAAAATGGAAATAGATTATGAATGAAGAAAAAGATGGATACCTTTAGAGAAGTTCTCCGCAGGACTTTTTTGAAAACTATCCATCTTTCTCGTCATTCACATACTAGTTCCAATTTTTCTGTCAGCTCGCGTTAAGTTGAAGTTTTGCGCAAACTTACTGCGAGCTGAGAAAAGTTTGGAAAATCTTCAGAATTTTTTTCTAAATCAATATTAATATTTGTTCCAGAAAAGACAGAATGAACCAATTTTTTAAGGATTTTTTTTACACTATGCGTATCTAGTGTCTCATAACGTGGCATGCGAGTTCCTTTCCTGGAAATCTTCAAATAAAAAGCTCGCGTTTAGCTGCAGTGTACGGCGATTTTACCGCGAACTTACCGCGAGTTAACTCGCGTTTTCAAACAGATTTACTACCACCCCAGATAACTCAAAACCCCGGATAACGGTTGAGCGAACAACGGATAATCGGATTACCCCTAGTGCCCACATAGCCGCGAGCATAGACGGCGTTTACTTCAATGTTTTGCCGGGTTTTGCCGGAAAAATAACGAAAATTTCGGCAAACGACAAACGGCAAAAAAGTCCCAAAAATGGCCGGCAAACGACAAACGGCAAACGACAAACGGCAAACGGCAATTGCCGCACATCCCTGAATCGGTATCCATTTGTCGACTTTCGGATAACTCAGGCAAACCGCGTCAGCTAAATCATCGACATTAATCTTACCGTAGCCCACAATAACCCTAGCAACTAAAGGCTTCCGGATTCGTGTTCGGAACCCTAAATAGCCCGTAGTAGAAAATTTTAAGGCAACAAGTAAGCTCGGAAAAGTTGTTGAGATAACTAAGTTAATGGGGTCTTATGGCCCCTAGTAGAGGCTTCGCGCGGTTGGAAGCGTCAAGATCGGGTCAAAACTGCTAATTTTGAGCAATGCCAGCAGAGAAATGTCGACAACTTAATCAATGAGCTTCGACAACTCCACCCCGCAATATAAACTCGTCCAGATTTATTGCCCGAATATTGGCACCTTGGCTAGTTTTTGAAGCTTCGAACAACGTAAGCATTCTAGAAGAGGCACAAGAAGTCTGTCAGCTTCGCTTTCACAACCACTTCACCGCTAGCTCCGTTATTTCAATCTAGCGGGCATGCCGTGGTGTAACTCGTCCAGTTTCGCTCCGTAACAAAAACAACCCGGTAATTCCCTCTTTCCATTAGGTTTCCGTCGGTTTTTGTTTACTAACCTTACTTCCACCTCCAAAACTTTGATTGTCATAAAATCGATACCATTGTTGAGCAGGCTGCATTTAAGTGAAAGCTGGAACTAGCTTTCTTTACACTCTGAAAATACCTTTCCCTCCTGATAGCTCCACTATGAACATAAAAAACGAAAAACGATTCTCAGTGACGTGCCATTCGAGCTCGCGTGTCCCACCGGTGGGACACCGTGTACGGTAACGCAATACTGCAAGCGATCCGCACATGCAGTCAGGTCCAAACGTGCAGTCCCTCAAAAATAGGCGTGGTCGTGAATGGGTTAAACACATTATAAGCGACAGCTCTCCAAAAAAACCCCAGTTTATATCTACTTTGAAATTTGATAAAGTGCACTTGTCGCGAGAACCAAAACAGCCAAAAAGTGAACAATTGGCCTGACAGCCTTGTTTGCGCTCTTTGAAGAAGTGCAGGCCAACTCGCCCAGCAAACTTTCCACGGAATTTTCAAATTCAACCGGATTTTCAAGATTACTCCCACTCTCAACGGCTCAGAAGCCTGTTATAGAGTCTGCCACGGGTGGGCTAACGAAATTATCACTTCGCGGCCATTTTTCTTGATTTCTGGGACGTTTCCGCTGCTTTCTCGGACACCGCGCACTCCAGTGTCTACTAGCATACAGTTCACCGCAAGGCTAAAAGGACATGGTGGGGTTGCGGTCACACACGAAAACTACGGTGGAGGACGCCACATTTCATTATTGATCGACAGCACAGCTGATTATCAGGGTGAGTTGCGGTTTTCCTTTTTCTTTTCATGTTCGCTTCGGCATTATTTTTTATTCTGATTGTTTAAATGTTGCGAATAGAGGCTATTCTTAGTGCGAGAGGGAAATTAGCCAATTGTTCGGGCTTCGAAGCGTTTTTTTTTCAAAATTCTGTTTTCAAATCGGAAAAAAACGGCAAACTCCTATCGCACACTAAGAAAACCCCTTTTCTTAATATTATAGTCAGAAGTTTTGGCGTCAGAAACAAAAATAATGCAAAAGCAAACAAGAAAGAAAAAGAAAACCGTAACCCGCCAATAAAATCAGCTGTGCTGTCGATCGATGACGAAATGTATCAAAGTGCCAGGTTTTCCACCGTAGTTTTAGTGTATCGACCGCAACCGCACCATAGCCTTGTAACATTGCGGGAAACTGTGAATCAAGACTATTTCAGAAGAGCATTATCACTAAAACGGACCTTGAACCACTCTCGGTTGCTGCACTGCGAATAGCGACAAAAATTGAGTCTCAGTATTCGTTGGATAGCAATGTTGTAAACGAATTCAGCCGCACCGCTGTCGATACACTGGAAAGAGAGGTTCGCACAGATGAAACACTCAAAATTGTCTTATGGTGCACCTGCAGATGTCCACATTACAGTGGGTCATTCAGATCGTTGTCCCGGACGTTTGAAGGGGCTACTCCCCTCTCCCCTCGGTGACCAGATTTCTAGAAATATCGAAACGTTTTGCGCTCCCCTTCTTTTATCAAATTTTGTTGGGCAGTTTTGGTACAGAAATCTTTCAAAAAAATATTTTTAGCAGTTTTCGACACTTTTAACAAGCCTCGGAGGATGCATAAACTTTTTTCCTTCCACGTCCTTTCCCCTCCGAGTTTCCAGTTTCTTGAGAGTTTTTACGTCGATCTCCATTCTTCCGCAGGGACAGTGACTGTTTGACTGGGCATGTCTCTACCCATGGAATGCACCTGCAAGTGCACTAGAAGGCTGTTTCCTCATCTTATTTTATCACATAGTTGTGCGCTTATTTCAGATCTGTCGAAGTGTGGATTTCCGTTTCATGGTGTGTTCGCCACTTTTCTTCATGCGTCTACTACAGAAACTTGTTCAGGTACGCTCTTTTCTGTGATTCGGATCTCATCGCCTAGGTGCAGCCATAGGTACAGTCGGCATGGATCGCAGTGATACCTTGCGTTCCCTATTGAAGGTTGGCGCAAACTCGGTGCCATATGCTATAATCTAGGTGCACCGAGTTTGCGGCAACCAGTTTTCTTCAATAGGGAACGCAAAGTATCAATAGTTTGCATGCCGACGGTAAAGCCTATAAAACCGCGAAATTCTCATGGTTTCTACGCGTGCTGGTGCGGAGCGGCGGTTAGAGACAGTGAGAGCGCGCATGACAGACGGAGGGAGCGGAATCGCCTGCGCCGCTCGCGCCATGAGTCGTGAGAATTACGAAGTTTTACAGAGGATATGTAGGATACACTGGCTGTTTTCTCTAGACAGCAATTGAGGAGCGATTTTGCTAAACTCCACACCGTGCTTGATTTCAACTTAGATTTCCGGCGACAACTAAGTGGGGTGACGACCAAGTTGCTGGTATAATCGTCAGAGGTGTCTTTAGCCCGCATCAACCAAGCGCAGCGACTGAACATTTTTCGATTTCGAATCCTTCTGAAGCAATGAAGACAGAATAGCATGAAGGAATTTCGTACTTACCTACTTACTCAGCGTCGAGCTGGCTTTACCGAAGCGGATTGATCTCTTAGCCAGTACGCTGTTGTGAGTGCCACGGAGTTGGAATCGCCTAGGAATTGCTTGAGTCAAGTCTTAAGGCTCCTTCATAGCAGGTCGCTTCGACTAGTCGCTTCACTGCCAACAAATACAAAACCCGTCGCGGCAACCGATCTCGCACTAAGTCGAGACGGGTTTGAACAGTTTACAGTTTCAGTCGCTGTCGCCGAGAGGTTGGGGTTTTCATTGCTTTTCGAAGTTACCTGCTTGATTTTGTAAGGTCGCTTCGACTAGTCGCGTCGCTCCCATGATGAAAGCGATTCGTCTAGTCGAAGCGACTAGGTCGTAATCTTTCGTCAGGGCGTAGGACATTCGGCGCCAAATTGCAGACTCCATACTCAATCCCGCGGCATTGTCGGCAAATCTCCGTCATGGTTCACGTGGAACTGCGTCCCCACTTGAAATCGCCTGACAAAATTGGATTGGTGGCTGGCTTCCGCACCTTCCTGAATAGCGTCGTCACCAACTCTGGCAAACTGGGGCGTCGACAACAGGTTGATCCGCCCACCATGAGTCACCGCTGGCCAATGCGCCGATATTCGGAGGGGCCGTGGCCGCGAGTTATGATCTGGTCGATGTCGAGCTGTTGCACAGCAATTGCGGCGGAGAGTTATGATCTCGTCGATGTCGAGCTGTTGCACAGCTAGCGCTCTAGATACAAGGAAAGTATACGACGCATTTCTCAGGCATGCTGCTAATGATGATAGCGCAGCCGGTTCAATTACCCAAATTTGCGGTACATAGGCCCCGCCCAGCATCTGGAGGTCCTGCCTATCCGGTGGTGACCCCAGTGGAAACTGAGCAATCGGTGTGTCGATCGCGCCGCGTGACGGTATGCCGACCGCAACGCGTGTCGGCGTGCCGACCGCAACGCGTGTCGGCGTGCCGACCGCGACGCGTGTCGGCGTGCCGACCGCGACGCGTGTCGGTGTGCCGACCGCGACGCGTGTCGGTGTGCCGACCGAGACGCGCGTCGGTGTGCCGACCGCGACGCGTGTTGGTGTGCCGACCGCGACGCGTTTCGGTGTGCCGACCGCGACGCGTGTCGGCGTGCCAACCGCGACGCGTGTTAGTAAGCCGGCCGCGACGCGTTTCGGTGTAAAGTAGTTCCCAAGCTATGAAACAGTCTTGTAGGATGTGAACCGCTGCTAAATAGGCCGCTAAACGCGACACATTGAGTTGTCAACAGCCCGACAACAGGCGGACGTCGCTGGGCAACGGGCAGGTCTCAGGCTGACAATACGCGCGATTTGACTTTTCAACAGGGAGCGGTTTACGAGTTGACAAGTTAACAACCTGTTGTCGACGACCCAGTTTGCCTGAGTCGTTGCGCTGCCTAAAAGGTTAGCCTTGAAATCCTATCATTTTCAAAACATAAATCACATCATAACTCATATCCATCATATCCATAACATTGCAGCGGCATACGTGGCAGTGGAGGTTTGCGAAGTTTGCCTCCCAGCTGGCCCAGACTCAGATGGAACTCGCAATTTTGAAGCCTTCGCTTCTCGCTGGAGTGATAATGCGATTGACATGTCACGTTGCAGGCGAGGACAACTGGGTAAGCGTTGTTACTGCTATATATTAGGGAGACCCAAAGGTAATGCCGTTTCTGTTAACGACGTATTAAGGGTGGAAGTGAAAGCAATTTCGTGTCAGACGATCGAGGAATTGTCAAATAGTTTCACCCAGCCTTGGTTGACCATCCAAGAGCATTTGAAGCAGATTGGGAAAGTAGGCAAAGCAGATGTTTGGGTCCCGCTTAATCTGTGCGATCAGAATAAGGCTAACCAATCAATCACAAGCAACTTATTGCTTCAACGACAAAAACAGAAGCGTTCTCGATCGCTTGATCACAGGAGATGACAAATGAGTCTTGTAAGATAATTCAAAAGGCAGTGGCTCTCTCCGAACGAAATTCCTTGGAGTACTGCTAAACCTTTCAGGTAAACTGTAGCGTCGACAACAGGTTGATAAGTTGTCATTGATTTTCCGATGTGTCGCATTCAACAGCCTACTTAGCAGCAGTTACATCCTGCCGGACTGTTCCATCTAGCTTAGGAACTACTCTACACCGACACGCGTCGCGGTCGGCACATCGACACTCGTCGCGGCTTGGATGTTCAGTCTCCAATGGGGCCGCCACCGGATGGGCAGGGCCTCCAGATGCTGAGCGATATCAATTTATCGCAAACTTGGGTAATTGAGCCAGCTGCGCTCCTGTCATTCGAAGCATGCCTGAATCGTATACTTCCCTTTCATCTAGAGCGCGAAAGCGCTAGCTGTGCAACAGCTCGACATCGACCAGGTCATAACTAGCGGCCACGGCCCCGCCGAATATCGGCGCGTTGGCGAGCGGTGACTCATGATGAGCGGATCAACCTGTTGTCGATGTCCCAGTTCGCCTGAGCAAGTTAACCCCCCCCCCCAAAAAAAAGCGCTTCTGTGTATTTTTTAAGAGTTTTCACGGCATTGTTCGTTTTGAATTGCTGATAACTAGACAAACCATTGTTGCAGATCCAGCACCCTAGAAAAAAAATTGATAAATTGGGGTGGGAGGTGCTGCCTCATCCACCATATTCGCCCGATGTTGCAAAATCGGCTTTCCACTTATTCCGAGAGGTGCAACACTTTTTAAGTGGTAAAACTTGGATGATATCTAAAATGCCTTGCTCTAGATATCTTGTCAAAATCCAATAAACTTTTGTTGATCAGGGACTGAAAGTTTCTTATTAGATAGGCAAAGGTTATAGGCAACTGATACATCATCAAAAATAAAGAATGGTTAGAATGTATGTGCTTGTATTCAGCGTAAGGAAACGACATTACTTTTCGGTCTCCCTAATGTGTCAGCCGTATTGCCGGTCTATAACATATGTAGATAGAAAAAATTTGTTTGTTAGCGTTATCATGGTCGGGGGGTCGTGAGCAAAGCACATTGAATAGGTGTAGGATAGCTGGGGATAGGAAGAGGGGACAAGATTCAGCGCTCTGGTGGAGGATAGTATGCATATCGTCTTTCTACCCAGTAAACCTTCTTTTTAGACTTCTGACTGCTACAAAGTGATCGGCGAAGACATCTCAAAATACGACTACCCGGAGTCTATCTTGTGTCGACTGATTCTGACTGCTCGTGTGACATCGCCATATGAAGACGTGAGAACTTGACATGATTCTAGAAGTTTATACTTTACACCTCTAGAGATTTGATATATGAAAGATACGGCTTGGGTCGACTTTATTGGGAGAGCTTGAAAATCCAGCTGAGAACCATCGCGTATTTAGGTTAGCGCTGGTTTGTCCCGACCAGCACCTCGTACTCTGATAGAAACTGCCGTGAGCCTGACACGAACCCACCGAGTCGTAGCCTCGAAAATTGTTCTCGAGCCCGCGAATCCAATACTGAACGATTCATGACAGGCTCCTTGCAGGGGTGTAGAGAACCCACTTAGGACTTCCCGAAAAATAATACCTAGTTTCTCCAAACTTTTTCCTTCACTCTCTATCCCTTTCTTCTCTCATATGCCTACAAAGAGGGAGAAGGTTCCTTCACTAGGCTAGCATTTCCCGAGCGATGCAGTTGAGCGCCGCCGATCCGGGTTGCTGAGGGAGCAGCAGGGGCTCTAGTAGTGCCAGAATGGTTCACCGTACTCAGCGCGGACTATCTGAGGCTTTCAACACGTTGATCATATTTGCGGTAGATTCCAGGCACCACAGACCTAGAAACTGAAGATCGCGGGGACGAAGTGATCGCGGTGGTTTGAAGTTCGCGGCAGATTCTCGCCCCACTTGCGGCAGACACGAGGCTCGCGCTACGTTTGCCGCTGATTCGCGGCAACTTCTATCAGAGAAGGGTGCGGTATCGAGAGCCCCAGGCGTAGCTCAGCGTTGAAACAAACCTGTTGATGATGAACTCGTTACCGCAGTCGTTCTTCGCCAAGACCAAGCGCCTATTTGCGTTCTTCGCCTTGCTCGTGAAAGCGGGGAGAGGCTGTGCGAACTCGCATATTTTTTGTTATTTCGTCTGACGCATCGCACAGTGTACTGTCCTCATCAGAACGGAATTCCGCTGCGCCCGCTGTTGCAGCACGCTGCGCCACGGTAATCGTGCTCTGAGAATGGGTAATGGTGCCGGCACCAATTAACTCTTCGAGCTGCGTGCTGCAACAGCGGCTGATCGCAACTACAGAGCGAAATTTGCTTTGTTAAGTGTAGGCTGTTCTGTCATCACGCGGAATAGAAGGGCGTGCTGGTGCGTGGTCCGAAGCGGAGGTTAGAGGCAGCGGCAGAGCGGGAGCAACCCAGTGGCATATGCGCGGTTTGCTGAGCCAGGATCTCGAGATCGTACTAGCGTCGCGGCGATGCGTGAAAAAGCGTTGGCGATGGTCCCTGACGATATTGCGCATTCGAGGAAATCTATCATTTTTGTAAGCAAAACGGCAAGTCGTGGAGTGCAATGGGTTGAGATGTTCATCTAAGAACGATCGGCTTCCCGTTTTTACCCAATTCGCCAAAATTGCCAATGCTCGGGCAGTGGCGTGTATGACTGCTAGTTGTGGCCCTCCGTAGCGTATTTGCGTGACGAGGGTTCCTTTTAAAGTACTTCAGCTTAGTGAGGGTGTCCATTACTTGCAGTTGCCTTGTCAGTTCCGCAGCTTACCGCGGATGTACAACTAGAGACTTATGCACTCCGCGGCAATAGGAACAGAAACGCTCAGTTTTCATAGGGTCCCATCGCGGTACGACGCGGTCATGTGTCCATTGCGAGCGTCGATCGATACCTGGTTGCGCGTGAATTCGCATTCGGAACATGATATTCTTAGAAACATAATTCGATATTGACCTTGGAGCACAGCGCGCTCTACGGGATGTTTTTCGACCCCGTGGGTTCCGAGCAGGGATGAGCGGAATAAAAATATGAAAATTTGAAAATCGGTTTTCGGGTTTCGGAACAAAATTTTTTTCTCGGATTCCGGGAGTCGGGCGCGAAACGCCTAAAAATGCGCTGAAATGCGGTTTTCGAAACGCGAAACGCGAAAAAATTCAGAAATCATCTTATGTTTTGTTAGGTCCCAGACGACCCGATATTTTCGCATTCCGCAGCGTTTTCTGCGGTTTTCGGAATGCGGAACGCGGAGTGTCAAAAATGCGCGAAACTGCGGGTTTTGGAACGCGAAACGCGGAACTCCGCTCATCCCTGGTTCCGAGCATGAGATTCGCGTAGTAAATGTGCCATATAAAAAAGCTCATGAGAGCTATGGGGTATGGGACCATATCACATAGGCGCTAATGTATGAAACGATTTTAATCTCATGAACTTGTGACAAAATCCAATTCATAGCTCCTACGGGCGTGTGGACACACGACTTCTCATGCGATCGGATATACGGCTGCTAAAGTGAGTAATTTAGATATACGGTCACTATCGGAAAATAGTGGACAATGCCGTATCGATACGACCCGGCTGGATGGAACGACAGTCAGCTGCAGCCAATGGAGTGAAAATAATGGGAAATCACGTTTTCTGTGATTAACAGCGCGAAGTTCAGCGACATCCAACTTGGCAAAACCGAACTATCACTATGTTTCGTGTTGAGGCATTGAAAACACTTGTTAACCAATTAACCCATTCAAGACCACCTGTCCCATCGGTGGCATTTCCTTTTCAAAAATCGATTTCTCCGCCACAAGAAACTATTTTCGAAGCTAGATGTGATCAATATCTTCACCCACCCAAGCCTTGAATAAAAACCCTGTGGTGCATCAGTAAGTCAAGTGCAACAACATATTTGGAATTTTCGAAAATCAGTCGTTGATAACTACAATATAACCACAATAAAGCGAGAGCAATTACCCGTGGGACGCTATTCAAGCCAGCGTGCCGCAATGGTGGCACACATTATACGGTGACGCAATATTGCACGCGGTCCGAACGTGCAGCCACCCAAATTTAGGCGTGGTCGTGAATGGGTTAATTGACTATGAATATTCGTCGACTAGCGACTTCTTCAGACCTTTTACACAGCGAAGTTGGACTCCAGCTCGCTATATGCACTCTAATTCGGAGCCGATTTTTTATTGTTCTTCCCCGTGCGTATGCAGAGAGGAGGGAAAGAGAGAGATAATGTGGAGTAGCAAGAGAAGCTGCATACGAGCGCACACGATGGGCACGAGTAGGAGGGTATACATACAGTGAAAAAATGCGAGTTCAACTCTAGCACAGCCGTCGTGGCATCTCGATAGAGGCTGAATTCGTTTGGACGCACCTGTCATTGCAGTTGGGCGTCGGCTAAATTGTGTGGTGTAGTCACACATTACGTTCACGGTTACGCGCAAATCCTCGTAATGTGAGGGGTAAAGTGTTTCGGAGTGTATTTTAAGGTATTCGCCATTTTACCATGACCCTTTTTATCGCAGAACAAGGGTTTGTATGCCACACGGTCATTAAGCTGAGCGAAATGTAACATCAAATACGTCCTGGACAACAAAATCGGTGAAAGCACTATACTTTGACCGAATCGAATTATTCGAAAAATCATTCGACTGAAAAAGTCGACTTCGAATCGTTCAAACATTCGAAAAAGGTCATCTTCCGAACCATTCGGAAAACCGAATATTCGAAAAGCGCCGATTTCAAAATTATTCCAAAAACCGAATATCCGAAAGAAGCCGATTTCCGAATTATTCAAAAAGTCGAGTATTTGAAAAAGATCGGAAAACGCAAGAATATAACAAGCAGCATCATAATCGCTATGCACTATTAAATTTTTGTTTTATTGGATTAAATAAAAAATCTAATGGATGTTGAGAGGGATCATGAGCGCAGAAAAAAATAATGACTTGGATAGTACTACTGGGTCATCAGCCAATTTGCAAGGGTGTTATGGAGAATTTCTCGGATCTTGCTCTAAACGTATCCTCTGGTTCCGAGCCAGATTTACTCTGTTCCCTCGCGCGCTTGTGCGGAGCGAGGGTAGAGACAGCGAGAACTTGTGGGGAGAAGGAGACGCAGCGTACGCACGCAGAAGCACGCGACGAATGGAAACAGATCACACTGGAAACTCTGAAAGAATCACTCTGAAACAAGTTATAGGCGTTCTCCTCTTATTTCCGAACTCGTTGCACATCCCGAAACGCCCAGAAATATTTCGGAAATCTGGAAACGGACCTCATAATCGTGTTCAGCGCCTACAATAACCCTCATATACGGGGTTCGGGTGAAGAACATTCTTCGTTTTTAGCACAGAGCGATAGCGTTTTGTACTTGTACGGATCGTCGGTTCAATTAAGGAGCTCTGAAAACTTCCAAGAAAAATGGTTCAGATTTGACCTAAAACTTTTACCTGAGGGTTATTTGCCGTGCTCTTCACGAATCTGAGGTTTATTCGTCTCGTTCCCGAGGTTTTCTACTTTATTTGTTGAAAGCTTCCCATCGGGAGGAAAATTGAGGTAAAACGCGACTTTTAACGATTTCTTGTATGCTACCAAAGATATGGCTCAAATTGTTTTTCTTGTGGTTATTTGGAGCGCTGAACATGATTCTGAGATCAGTTTATCGATTTTTTGACAGCTTTCGATGGATTACCGTGGGAATACGGTAGGTTGGTCAAAGTCTTAGATTTGACTCAAAAAATGGATTTACAAATGGATTCCACACAACTTATCCGACGCCTAACTGCAATTACAGGTGCGTCCAAACGGATTCAGCCCTCGATAGAGCCTCTCCGGCCGCGTGCGGTCGCGCCACGTGCTCATTCGTGCTGGATGACCTGCTATAGGGTAGGTAACCGAAGATCAAAGAACACTAAGAAAAACCGCAAAATCTTTTTGAGATAAGACATTCATCCTATCGCAAGCTATCTAGCATAAATGAGCACGCGGCGCAACCGCACGCAGCCCGTGAAGTTCGATCGCTTAGCCCACTACGGCCATGTCAGAATTTATGTGAGGAGCTGAGAGGTAGTTGGCAAGTGGGGCCTTCTGTTGTCCCACTAGTCCCACACCTCTAGCTTTTCGGTTTAAACGTCCCACTTGTGGCGGAAGTTCAGGCCGAAATCGGGTAGAGACGCAGTGGAGGATCTTTCTTTCATTTGTCATCGGATAGACTCATCAAACAAAACTAAGGCGTGAAAAATCCCAGATTCAGACGAAATAATATCTGGAACGTAGAAGTGTAAAGCCACATCACTAGTTCTCAATTTCCAAATAGTTTCCACCCTCTCTCTTCCTGTCTGCACCCTAGCTTTTCGGCCTAATCGTTCCACACCCGCTGTTTCTGACGAAGTCGTTGATTAATAGGAGCTCGCCGTCAATGTATTGATTAAAGAACTATGGCTGTTTTATTAGGTGCAAATTGTACAGTCGGGATGGATTGCACTCATACTTCTGGCTCCTTATAATGTGCTGACGTAGATTCGGTGCATGCATTTCATAACATATATGCGCCGATTTCACGCCAACATACAATAAGGAACCAGATGTACCAGCTCGATCCGCGCCGACTCTACATCTATGTATGTTATTCTTTGCAAACGTTAAAGAAAAGTTTTTATCAATTATGTACGTTCGATTATCAATATTTTCAGGTTCTATCGGAATCATGTCTGTATAATAAATTGATACCCAAACGGAGCACGACTGTGTACGAATCGCAATCCATCCACACAGATACTATGCTCTGCCGATGAGGTGCTAGATGCCTTCAAAGATAGCACCCTCTCATTCCGTGAGGCGAGCATTTGCGGGTTTTGGCGACAGTTTATAAAACCTGCAAATTCGGGTGTGGGACGTTTAGGCCGAAAAGCTAGAGCGCAGACAGGGAAGAGAGAAGGTGGAAAACTAGCTACAGGATTAGAATTGACGATAATGTTCTTAATCTTCCAGTTTCAGAGGTTATTTCTTTCTTATCTGAGGATTTTCACTCGTTGGTTTTTCTGTGATAATCCTATTTGAAGGAAAATAGAAGAAGTAGCTCTCGCAGCTTCTTTACCCAGATTTCGGCCTAAACGTCCGCCACCCGCAAAATCTTGAGTCGAAAGTGGTAGGGTGAGAGCTCTACGGAATTTCTGCGTAAAAACTAAGGCTAAAATCGCTGTTATGATCTCGCTGTCGCTAAACCCGTATATTCTCGTCACAATTAGAGGGAGAAATTCCGTAATGAACGACAGCCTGTGTTAAACAGCAATCATCGAGGGTGTACTATATCCTCTGGTTCTGAGCCAGATTTATTCTATTCCTTCGCGCGCTTGTGCGGAGCGAGGGTAGATACAGCGACAAATTGTGGGGGAAGGAGACGCAGCGTACGCACGCAGACGCACGTGACGAACGAAAATAAACCACACTCGGAAACCGATGATATGGAACTGGGGCCTAACGCGGCGACTTTCGGCAGCGCGTCGCATTGAGCGCGCCGAACTGGGCCCTGGGCTCCATCTTTCTATGCTTTCGATCTGCAGGCCGAAATTTCTCATAGCGGGATCCGTAAGCTGTTGCAAATCATAGGAAAAGCCAAGCAGATTGAATGAAATGCATTGTACCACGTTACCTGAATACAGCATTAAAGTTACCAAAACCCCTTAAAACCTACATATATGAAGACCTAATAATACAATTCGAGGTTTCCCAAGATTTCCCTTCACATCAAATCCCGCACTAGACGTGACCGTCCTTGTGCGTCTCGATGTCTGCACGGGGTTTCTTTATGTTTGTCTAAGATGGCCGATTGACATGCCTAATTCGAGGCTCTGGCCCTCGTTAAGAGGCACATATCAAACAGATCCGACATGGCACTCGACATGGTTAGTGTGTTTGTTCACTTGTTTGGAGGGGGTTGAGGGTGAAGGAAGGCAGGTGAAACACTATCCGAACACGGCATTTGCCAGCGATTCAGCACACATGGATACATACAGGAATACGAGATTAATGTGTTTGCGAAGCTGTTCGTTGTCGTCAATGAGACGGATGAAGCCGCTTAGCGGAATTCGCATTCAGACTGTCTCATCCATTTCGTTGCAATTTCATGCCTCTGCATATTTTCTTGACAAGTGTGGTACAGTAGCAACACGGCCTTCTATTTTTTGACCTAATTTCGCAAAGAGTATCAGTGTGTGTTTTTGGTCGGCTGACGGGTTGTCTTTTCGAACTAACGCCAGCCTTAGTTGAATCAAACACAAGGAAAACCATACCCTAACTACTCATATTTTTGAGGGTGTATATCACTTTGGGAAAAAAACCTGAGTTCAGTGCAGTCGTCAGCAGCGTTTAAACTCGCGACAGAGCTCGCACTTGGCAGGTGTTATATGGAATGTGTCTACTTCACAAATATGGGAAAATCTCAGATTTCGTCCCTGAGCTTGGACTGTGCCTTTAAAGACTGTGTTCATGATGATTTTCATTCCCGAGTTTTTCAATCAAAACGGTACGTTGGCAACCAAATGTTTTCAAAATTACGAGTAAACGACGAGAAACGCATTAAATCGTCTTATTTCAGAGATATTATTCCTGGCAAAAGTAACGATTTGGTAATGATAAAAAGAGTTTCAAAAATGTCTTGAAATACCTTAAAAAATGATTTGGTAAAAAAAATAGCCTGGAAAAATAAAAAAGGTAGAAAATGAAGTGAAATAACCAAAAATGCGATTCTGTGGTCGATCATTCCAGAAGCTTCTCCGTTAGACTTATCAAAACGAAATCAAGCGCGCAATGGAAACATTAAGCCATTTTTGAAAGCTGTAATAAGGGAATCAGCATATGTCAAGCTCGGTGAACGCAACGCTCCATTCCATATCGTGCTTGATTTTGTTTTGATAAGTTTAACGGAGAAGCTTTTGAAATGATCGACTTTTTTTATTTTTCCAGGCTATTTTAAGCCTAATCATTTTTTTAAGATATTCCAAGACATTTTCGAAACTTTTTTTATCATTACCAAATCGTTACTTTTGCCAGGAGGCAAAATTTTCAGAAATTTTACATATTTTTCCCGAAGGTTCCTTTTCTGGCTTCAATTTCCCTCAACGATTTCCATTTCGGAGCGATGAAACATCTGACAACGAGATTGTCGAATGAGTACAATTTTTGAAACTTATTACTCAAAACCATAAACATACCACTCATTGCCGCTTTTTGTGCAACATGTGAGAACTCGATATTATTCATCATTAATATTTGATTCTGCATGATGAGAAGAATTTTTTCTAACAAGTGACGTAGAGCCATCAACAATCAAAAATCATTGCAGCGTTTTGTGCAACGGGCGAAAAAAAATCAATATTATTGATCGGTATTTATCGATAATGACTGATGAGCAAAATTCTCCAACCAAGAAAACCAATCCCATCAGCAAT
Source organism: Aplectana chamaeleonis (assembly GCA_029168955.1). NCBI lineage: Eukaryota > Metazoa > Nematoda > Chromadorea > Rhabditida > Cosmocercidae > Aplectana > Aplectana chamaeleonis. Next base: position 141,268 of record JAPDOI010000301.1, read on the forward strand.
CACCACTCCTAGCCGCATTTTGTGCAAAAAGCGCGAAAATCGATAATATTGATTATCGATCGATGACGTGTCAAAAGTACGGATTCGGACAAGTTCAGTACTTATCTCCGACGACCTGTGTTGATTGGCTGCAGATTCACCCACACACCCCGGTCTCCACAGCCGTAGCAGAAAAAAGCAGTTTTCGTGCTCCACGGCTAATTTAGTATATAAACCCAAGATTTTGAGGTACCCTTCAAAGTTAAGGTATCAAGTTTAAATTGGAATGGGAGCGACTCGCCTCCATTTCCAGTCTCCTGTCCAAAAATGAGGTCCCTAGCTCAATTTTAAGTGTATCAACAAGATCGTGTGCGCCGTCTGAAAAAAAAGGAGATTAACAACAAAAACGCGCGGTCTTTCAATTTTTACTCGAAAACCAGTGAACCGTTCTAAACCATTTTTGGGTACACATCCAACTTTTTGCGCTCTTTTTAATGCAATTAAGCTCTAATTTCTACGTTCACTCTCATCTGAGATTTCGAAAAAGGGGTTGCGCGCGGGGCCGATTCAAAACCAAATCTGGTGCTCGCTTCGCGCGCACCACAATTCTCTGGCCTGGACTAGTTGTCCGGTTGGATGAACATGTTCGCGGTGGTTGTTACACCGAAAAATAGGCTAATCAAAAATAGAAGAGTATTTCAGGGGAAACCGTGTCAGTTAGGGTCGGAAGGAAAGAGTGGAGCAACAGAGAGGAGAGAAGGACTGGTCCACAAAAGATTTCATTGTCACAACGAGCAGTTCCCCTGTGAGATTAAAGAGGTGGGGTGAGAGTGAAGGGTTTCGTGTACTTCTGGTGTTTTTTCTCAATTTTAACGTCGATTTATTTCTACCCTGGGGCCAATTAATTGATATAGCGAATGATCTCAGAATTGAAGATTATCGTAAACACTGCCTTTAAGGCCGACCACTTTCGCCGAACTGCTGAACAGTACTTTTCACAAAATTCAGGCTGGTGGTTTTTTGGACGCACCAAACTCTACCAGCAAACTTAGCTAGGCTCTGCGACCCTATAAAAAATTTCTTGGAGTCTACCGAGAATTTACAGCAATAAGTGTTTTTTCCGGGATGACGCGAAACTACCTTGAGCTGGTGAATTACCTCAAAAATGACGATCTCACCGGCGAACCACTGAGAGGTGGCTGTCCCTGATTCATCGCAAAATGACAGAGAAAATACCGCAGTGAAAATACAGTTCGCCCAAAAAACTCTCTGACGCGAATTCACCTCAAAATACCTCCAACTTCTTTTCCATCATTGCAATGAGGGTGCATGTCAAAGGAGGGTTGCCCACATCAGATTGGGTTTCGGGATGCAATTTTCACATGTTCTAGGGTGAGGACCGTGTTCCAATATTCCATACTCAGATACTGCCAGACGCCTCAGACAGTCCCTGAAAGGTCAAACCGAACTGAACAAGGCCAGAACGGCTCCACCGAAATGAGTTGAGCTGATTTGAGGATTGAATCACCTTTAGATATGTTCAGAATAGATGTGAAGAAAACTTGGTCTTGTTTAGGCCAAAAATTATGCATGGTTGTCTAGACGCTGATCTATTCGGAACATATCTGAAGGTAATTCTATCGTTTAATCGGCTCTACTCACTTCGGCCGAGCCGTTTAACCTTGTTCAGATTTTGACATTTTCAGGGTATGCCTGAGGCATTAGGCAGATTCTGAGTATGGGATGTTGTAACTTTGTTCTCCCCTAGAACATACGGAAATTGCATCCCGAAACACCACCTGATAAGGGCGACCCTTCGCTATTAGTGCAGCAGCGGGCAAGGCTCAGTCGATGAAGCATCGTACTAAATTGTGTCCCATTGGCAAAGGTTGGTGGCTGAAATCTGTGTATGCAGTGGAGAAAAGCGCGGCAGGTCTCCGGCGGAGTCCCTGTATAGCCGAGTTGTCGACTGGTCCAGGCACTGGAATCTGGCCAGATTTTCGACAATGCCTCGATTTTACGGGGGAAGATAAAGTGGAATCTGTCGCTCCGGCTCCGAATCGGCACCGAGCGGCAAGTTCCGGACAGATCCAGACAATTTTTACCAGAGGAAAGAATAAAGGACAGGACAGGCTAGTGTTTTTCCTGAGGCCCCCGTCATAACTGGACGATAGTTCAACAAACTCCCTCTAGGTCTCCCGTAGTCCCACATACATATGTCATACATGCGCCTGCATACGCCATGCCCGACGGAATGCCGCAATTCTGCTGATTTTACTACTGATCCAGCTGCTACCGGGATGAGACAATGAGGGAATATGGAAGACCTAAGAGGACTATCAAAGGGCAATTTTTGTCCTCCTCCCGCGTGTCTCACTTGGTTATCGCCGGGTGGAGCTATGGAATATCGCCCAACTATGACGGAGGCCTGAGAGCGATGGCTGCGTGTTCAATGGTATAGGATTGTCGAACCTACTGCGGGGGATCGCATTGGAGAGGTTCTTAACCAAGGCACACTGAACATTTTACCTTAGAATCTTTTTTTCAAAATGTACTCCACAGTTGATAGCCTCACTCACAAGGATTTTGAATAACTTTTCAGATACCATAAAAAATCAATTTGGAAAGAGGTATAAAAAATGCTTAAGATGCGCAAACGCGTCCCCGCGCGTCAGGTGACCAAAACATACCGGTGACACTGCATAACAAGAAAATCGTTCTCCCATTTTGAAGAGACCAAGGTAAACTATGTACGGAAGGCATAGTGTCAATAGGCAGAAGTAACCTGCGATAATCTAATCGAAAATTGATGAAGGAACCCTGAGTTTGCATTAAGCACGCAAAAGATGCCCCAAGGGCAAAGTTTGAGTCATTGTGACCACGAATATCGTAATCGCTCAAGAGATGGACAGCGACCCATTTCTCATGCCGAGCGCCTCAAATGGACGAAACAAGAGCGGAAATTTCACCCTCAGAGGAGAAAGTATGATGGTGGGCCAAGATTTCATCAATCCTTGAAGTCCTCTCTGACCTTTCCGTTTTCAACAATGATGAAGCTGCGAACATACTTTTTTTAGGCGATTTTATAGCTTCGAATAGGTTATTCAAAAAATCCTGATTTTAGTTTTACCTGGACGATCTGCCTTGATGCAGTTAGATCCGCTCAGAAGCTGAAATTTACTTTCGGTTCCTAATCCGCTCACTTAGCCAAAAATTAACATCGATAATCTCATGGGGTAAATGTTAGCAAGTTGGCGAGATGGCGGTGTTTAGCATTAGTAGTAGCAGGAAAACTGAAGTATAGGTAACCCTTAACGCATGGGTTTGCTGCTCATAACTGTGCTCACTGATTGTAGTGTATGTATTATGCACGAAATTATTCCGATAGGTTATTGTGTTTCTCGCAGTATATGCATATGTGCGCTACGGTAACTGAAGACGCTCGGCGACTAATTCCCAACCGGAAATTAGCATTGGGACAGCTGATCCGCGTCTAATCCTCTCGTCAACTGCAGCTCAGCCGACGATAACATTTGCACGTGAAGAGCAATCACACAGGAGGTGGGTGTGGCTACTAGCAAGCAGCCGACCAATGGCAGACGGGCGGAGTCGTGTCGAAGGGCGGACCGATGTGGTTACTGGGCTTGATCCAGTAGTACTCTCAACAATGATGCAGCTACAATACCCATTTGAGGGCTTCTCACAAAATGCACGAGCCAGTGGTGAGTTTAGCTTTAGTTTATACTTTGCGCAAGTGTGTGACGCGGTGCGGATTGATAAGGAACATTAGGCACCGGGCGTCCCTCTCTTGACACAATTCCGACGTTGTATGATCTTGAGGGGCAAATAAAATAAGCGTATGTCATTTATCACATCAATGGCAAGCTAGAACCATTTAGTAGATTTTGACTGTCAGCTCCGAGACGGGAACTTGAACAAGGTGATAGATTCTAGTGGTTAGAAAATGAACATCAGACTGAAACTGAAGAGTTTAAAGGCAGTGGTCACGATGAAAAAGGTTATCGAAAAAAACTACGAAAATCAGCCTAGATCAAAAACAGCTCAAAAACAATGAAGGTAGCGCGGTGAAAAACGGGCTAGAATTAGAGTTATTAACACCCTAAATTTCCAGTTCGTGCACACGTGCACGGAAAGATCCTGATCTCATGCCTAGCAGTCCAAAATCATCGACACTCAGAGGAAGATATAAATGCAAGTTTACCTAATAAAACAGTTGAACAATGAAAGCAAGCACTTCAGTCAACGTTTTTGAGTAGATGTGTTCATAAATCCGGAGGTTCATTAATTGAAATTCGATTCCAAGCCAGCTGATGTTCTTGATGTTAGAGATCATCGATGCCAATGATGTGGGCTATGCTCGTCCACCATCAAAAGACAAGAAAGTTCAGGCTTCAAATTTGGCCCAGAACAGCGTTATTTTCGCGATTTTTTCTTATAGGTTCTACTACACTATACCCAGAGAAGGGTTTAGAGAGGAAAAGAAGACGAGCTTATTTGAGCGCGACCACTGCCTTTCAACATGTTAGATTCCATGTGTCGACACGTTCGAACCGCACCGTTGCTTTCCAAAGGATTTATCTCTGTCAAAACCTTGAATTTGTCGTGAATGCTGAGCATGCTAAAACACCTTAATTTCACTGCACAGGGTGCTTTTATACATGGTGGCAGAGTTTCAAACTTTAACCCGTCGACATATGTGCGTGTCGAATCGCCTTCTACGGTCTGTCCTTTTCTATGAGCCTCTGTCTCAAAACGTAGCGAACTTAGGAGCGCAAAATCGTTTTTGAAAAAATTTGTGGGCACAAGCCTGCGGCGCTCTCAAGTTTTACGAAATAAGTCTCCACGTAAACGCCTTCTGGAATTCATTCTATTTCCCTGATGTTTGCGTGTAAAACCGCTCAGATGGGCTTGTCTTGAAGGCAGGGTTCTCGATAAAATCGGTTGTTGTGCTATCACCGTAGAATGGTAGATCTGGCCATCACAAAAGTGAAAATAAGTGAAAAATTGGAGAAAAAACGCTCAGGAGAAAGTTATGGCTTGGTGTCCTCCCGCCCCCAATTATCGAGATTTGTGTAAAAACCTGTTTTGTCAACTTTTAATTTGCTTCTAAAGTAATTTCTGAGCATTTCTGGACACTACTGACTACTTTGACAGCAAAATCATGGGCGGATAAGCAAGCACTAATGAAAATCTCGTAATTAGGGGGCGCCGGCCGACACCGGTAACTAGCCGTTATACTTTGTTTTTAAGCGTGTTTCCAGCAAACTTCCGGGTTTTTTCACTTATTTTTACTTTTGTGATAACCAAATCTACATTCTCATGAAGAGAGCTCAAAAGTTGTTTTTATCGCGAACCCTGCCTCTAAAGTAGAGGGAGTCTATTCAAAAACGCGTCTAAGCTAAAGTCCCAGTACCCTCTTCTACAAGAGCGCGAGAGCAAGTTGTCAAATTTCACTCGTTGACTTTGTTGAAATCAGATTACCCACATTTTTAATAGTTTTCGTGTTCCCTGATGAAATCCTGGCGGCAAACTTTACGGTTAAATGCGGTTGAAATTTCTTCATCTTATTCTGCATTTTTCATTGATTTTCAAGAAAATCGATAATCGATCAATTTTATCGATTTTTGAGAAGAGTTGGGAAAATGTGTATAGCCAAGGCCGCTCGGATGATTTCAGGTAAGCAGCGGAGCGGTCGGTCATGGCAAAATACAACATTGATAAGGAGAGTTTGACATGATAAGCCCGATGAGCCTCACTTCGACCGGCTCAAAATGAGCGGCCTAGGCTATACATATCGATAGGGAATAATTATGGGCGCATACTCAGCAGAAAGACGGAAGTAAATTATCAGAAGCCTTCAAGAAACTAACCATTTGTGCTGTATATAAGTTGAATATGTTTTGATCCCGGAGTGCTATCAGCAGATCTGTTATGACTTGTTACTTCTTGGTAGAAACCAGTGATCGATATGCATGCAATTCATTACAACACGAGTGGTAAGTTACTTAATGCCTTCAAGTAACTTACTTTCATTCTTGTGAGTATGCTTCATGTTTGACGCCTTGACGATGTCTGAAAAAAACAGCGGAACAAACACAGCTACTTTGAACACCGTCCTAGCCAAAAATTGAATTTCGGCATCTTGCTCTCGCGTTCTTTTAGTAGCGGGTCCAGGTAGGGTTTCGGTATTCGATTTAGTCTGACGCATGGACCTAGCGGCTGGCCATGCGCCCATCTTGAAAATGACTTCGTTGGACCAGTTCTTCATGTTCAAATGCGGGAAGGAAGGACAATTACCGAATTCGACTCAGCGACGAATTCTTCTATGAAAAATCTGGTATCCTTCAAGCTTTCGCTCACCATTCATTTTAAAAACCATTTTGCGATAGAAACGTTGTGCCTTTGAGAATGGTTCGATGAGAAGGGCATACTGTCGTTCTCGGAGCCTGCTTCCGGTCCGCAATCACGGACTACGGCTGTTGCATCACGCGCTGCGATGAAATTCGTGTTCGGAGATAGGTGAATCGTGCTGGGACCAAGTGGTTCCAGCACGATTGACATCGTATTGCGGGAAGCAACAGCAGTTGTCCGCAAACGCGGACTGGAATTTTGCTCCGAGAAAGACAGTCGTATACAATGTGATTATCGACGCGCTTATGTAGGCGCGGTATGATCAGAGCACCTTGGCTATTTTCTAGCAACTAGAAATTACAAATTTTCGGTAACCAAAAGGGGCAAGCTCTTTAACAATGAGAATCTGTTTCGGATTTCGAGTAACGTTGTAAACTCCTAACCTTTGAAGATGCTTCGTCACCAACGTCAGATCGTCGGATGCGACGAAATCGTACGGCGTTCAGCGACGAGCAACTCGACCAGCTAGAGAAGGCGTTCGAGGGCTGTCAGTATCCTGATATCGCTCAGAGGGAAAAACTGGCGAAACAGACACAATTGGCCGAAGCAAGAATACAGGTATGGTTTTGGGTCTCCTCACTGGGGACCACCCTGGAAGCGGGCTGGAGTTTCTGGATAAGATCATTGGGGGTCAAGGGATAGATAGAAACAGGTGTTTCGAAGTATCAAAATGTCACTCATGTTTGTTGGATCGGAAATTGTCCAAAAAAAGTAACTTTCGGATATCAGAAATTGAAACAATTCAAGCCCGAAGTTCGTTTGGGAGGATTAGTTGGCGAGCCAAACTGGAAAAAATCAAAAATACAAGATTCCACGAGCCCGTTACCCGCAAATCGAATATTATGTACATACTGTCGTTCTGGGGGCCAACTCGCTGTCCGCACTCATCGTGAATTGGACGAGTTCTTTTCTACTTTTATATGCAAGTCTTTTCAGTTATTCATTGTACGGTGAATTTTTTTCCGAGATGCCGCCAGAACATCATCTAAAGGTAGAAAAAACAGCGATTTGGAGTGTTTTTCTTATGTTTTCCGCTTATTTTCGAAGACCACTCCAAGAACCTAATGAAACTTTCGAGTGCCGAGTTGGCTCCAACCTCTAATGGGGAACGCAGTCTCTTTGGGAACCGTGCCGATGTTAATTATCTGTAAAAATGGAGAAGATTATGTAAAAACACAGTAAAAACTAAAACCAATATAAAGAGCCCTTAAAAACGCACCTAGTCAGCCGAGCGGCGACCGCGGCGCTGGAACCATAGCTCCGTTGGTTGGAGCCATGTACTCAACTAACCTTCACCTCTGGGCAGGTGAAGGGGGGAACCTTTATCATTGGGAAAATCGGTAACGACCGGGGAAACGACCGAAAAAGATTGAAAGTGACCCGAAGTTCATGCAAGCCATTTTCAAGATTGGATGAGTGTCATTGCCAGTTTTTCTTCCATATTTTTTGTGCCTAGCAATAGGCTCTTGGTGAAGATTGTTTTCGGATTCTCGATAAAATTCTGCATCGTCTAGAGTTTCCAGTTTGGAAAAATATTTTCTCGATCACTCAGCCTAATTCATTTTACGAAACACCGGTTTTTCGCCTATAACTCTTTCACCATTGAAGATAGGGCTGTAGTGGAAGTTGTTTTTGAAATCTGTGTGGAATTCTGCGTCGAATAGTATATCGGGTTCCTAACCTTGCTTGCTCCAAAGGTCAACCAGATCGGTGAAGCCGAGTCCCATTATAGGTTCCAGGAGAACTCTGCATCTCTAATTTAAAGGCAGGGTTCGCGATAAAAACGACTTTTGTGCTCTCTTCATAAGAATGTAGATTTGGCCATCACAAAAGTGAAAATAAGTGAAAAAACCCGGAAATTCGCTGGAAAAACGCTCAAAAACAAAGTATAACGGCTAATTACCGGTGTCGGCCGGCGCCCCCTAATTAACGCGATTTTCATTAATGCTTGCATATTCGACATTTATTTTTCTGTTAAAGTAATCAGTAGTTTCCAAAAATGTTCAGAAATTACTCTAGAAGCAAAATAAAAGTTGACAAAACAGGCTTTTACCCAAATCTCGATAATTGGGGGCGGAAGGACACCAAGCCATAACTTTCTCCTGATCGTTTTCTCTCCAATTTTTTTACTCATTTTCACTTTTTTGATGGTCAGGTCTACCATTCTACGGTGATAACACAACAGCCGATTTTATCGAGAGCCCTGCCTTTAAACCATAGAGGCGAGAGCACCCTATAGAGATAACTATGGAGAGCGTCTCCACCCACCTGGCTGGCTTATGGAGCAAGCAAAGTTAGGAACCCGATATATCATTCGACGCAGAATTCTACTTAGATTTCAAAAACAACCTTCATCAAAAGCCTATCTTCAACGCTCAAAGATTCACAGGTGAAAAATCAGTGTTTCGTAGAATGAATTAGGCTGAAGGATCGAGAAAATACTTTTCCAGACTGAAAACATTAGTCGACGCAGAACTCCATTCAGATTCCGAAAACAACTTTCTCCAAGCACAAAAAAGTTATGCACGAAAAACCGATGATTTTAGGGGAAAAATGCACTTTACAACTGAAATCGGCTGGAAGAGAGGGTACGTATTTTTTGGAACTGAAAACGCTATTCGATGCGAAATTTCATGAGAATTCCGTAAATATTCTTCACCAAAGGGCTATCTTCTAGGATGAAAAAGTTATGGACGAAAAATTTATTGCTTTTAGTGAGAGAAACGTTATTTATAAATTGAAATCGGTTGAGAGATTGGAAACGTATTTTTCTCAAATTGAAAACATTATTTGACTTGAAATTTCTTGAAGATTTTGGAAGCAGTCTCGTTCGAAGATCCATCTCAAAGGGCAAAAATGTTATGAGCAAAGAACGGGTAGTTTTTCAAAAATCGCTTGAAGAAATTTGCCGAAAATTTTTGACTCCAAGACAGTTCAAAAGAAATTTTTCATGACCTAGGCAGATTTCTATAAGAATAGTGAATTTCCAAAGGCGGTCATCTAACGAAAAAATGTTTCAAAATCAATGAGTAAAAATAAAAATATTTCGAATGCAGGGAAAGAGGTTTAAGAAAACGTCAAATTTTGAAGTTGCAAGTCTATAGGGAACCTTCACCATTCTCCACTCGGGTATCCTAAACAGCCTTCCCCTCTCGGACCGATGTGTAAACCCCAACGAACCTATGGCTGGAACCTCGTCCGATTCGAGATGCGTGTGGCCGCAAAGCGTCGATTACGCATTTGCGGACCAAAATTTGGCCCCGAAGACAACAGCATGTCATACTAAAAAATTGTCTTATTATCCTGACTTGCCTGATTTTGCTTGAAATCAATCTTATCGTGTTGTAAGAGTGCAAACCAACCCCTCATCGATTTTTCCGATGAACGAATCACCGTCAATCCTCACGCTAATCAATCCGCTGAGCGGGCTTGTTTTTGTGGGGCTGTGCGTGGTATACGGTAGCGATTATGACGGTGTTTAGACAGCTGTCTGGTTCAACACATGATGTACTGCTGGCTGCTTCTGTACATATTTTCAGAACCGTTTTGTGGACAAACCCGACCCTTTAGGTGAAGAAATCCATAGAAACCTCGCCGGTCACAGAAGACCGACCGAAATCACTGTCCATATAGCTTCAGATTTTTTTTGGAAGTTCTTGGGCGCAATGGATAGCAGTGGCAAACTGGGGTCAGCCGCTCGGATCGAATGACGTGATTGCCACCGCATGAACCCACACGCACTTCCCACTAATTTAACGTATTTAGAATAAAATAAGAATAGAATAAAATAATATGTTGCCCGCAATAGTTTGATCTAGGTGGGTATTTTGAACCCCGAATTCAAATCTGGCGTCTAAATTTGCATAACCTCACTCTGAACGAGCCATAACTAGTTTCACAACTAGCCAGTGTTGTCCGGAACTCGGTCAACCAAGGACCCTTGTAGTGATTCCTCCCACAGACTCGAAAGTCTTTATCAAATACAGGTTTCGTTGCCTAACAACTCGCAACTAATTTTTACTACTCTCACGCGGTGTTCATCCCTATGAGTCCGACTTAATGATGCTGACCTTTTCAAAACGCGATTAACTCGGTCGGTGAGTACAGATGTCATGTCTTGTAATAATCCAGCCAACTTCCTGCTGCCTCATTGCGCACTTCAAACAGTCACCGTCATGTCGTGCCACTGCCACTAAACCACTACGCAAACACCCGCACACACCGTATCGACCACCTACCGTAATCTAAACGGCCATTGACACCTGCGCGTCAGGGTGGGGTATAGACCAGGGATGTGCGGAATCACCCGTTTTTCGTCTTCCGGCTTATTTTGAGTAGCCGTTTTCCGGAAATTCGAGGAATACGAGAAATCGAGTTGAGAAAAAAGCGGGCTGATGACGAACCGCGCGGTTTTATATATTTTTAAATGCGGCAGACACGCTCAAGTTGGTATCGATTTTATGACATAAATCAAAGGTTTCGAGTTGGTAGTATGGAAAACTAACACAACACCAACGAAAACTGTATGCAAATACAATACCCACCCTCGAACTTGGCAAATTAGCCAAAAAATGCGTTTTCACTTTTTTTTCTCCCTCTGGAATAACTCTGTCAGAATTGGGTTTTCGGAGGTGAGGGAGATATTGCTAGAATCGTCTCATCAAGATCTACATAACGGTGTTAAAATTTCATTGAGATCCTCAACCATACCTTAATTATACAGTTCAACTCCGCATTGCCGTTTAGTCCGCAAAGCTGATTGCGAAGGCGTGTTGCGGCGCTGTTGCGAGTATTCTCAGACAAGGATGTGAGATCACCCGGGTGGTGGGACCGACGGGGCACCAAAGGCGAAAGCCACCAGGGTGATCTCACACACCTGTCTGAGGATACTCGCGGCCGCGCCGCAGCACGCTTTCGCAAACGGCGTGCACTTTGCGGACTGAGCGGCAGTGCGGAGTTGAACTGTAGGTATGTTGCAAAAAAAAATAAAGAAAGATCCTGCCGAGCGTCCTGACCAGTCAAAACGTGTTATGGAAAGAGCAACACACATATAATTAAAGTATAGTTTACGATATCAATGAAATTTCACACCATCTTGTAGATCATAATGAGACGATTCTAGCTATATTTTTCTCACCTCCTAAACCCCAAATTTCACAGAGTTATGACGAATGGGCGCAAAAAACACGCTTTTTGCGAAGTTCGAGGTGGGTATTGTAGAGGAATAGCGGTTGTCTTTGTTGTGGGGTGAAAGCGGACGAGTTACACCGCAGCATGACCGCGCTGTTGAAACGGCGACAATTAGTTGAGATACCGAAGCCGATAGACTCTTACAGTCTGCACATACATACTAGAACGATTACATCGTTGGAAGCACCAAAACTATCCTAAGTGACAGTATTCGAACAAAAAATTTCGAAAATTTTGTCTTTGTGGGCGGAGTTGTCGAAGCTCATGGGAGACGTTAAAAATTTTAAACTTGGTGTTGCTTGAATTTACTCATTCTAAATCCCTTCCAACGGCGTAAGCGTTCTATTGAGGGTCATACAATCCCAGTAACGTATCCTCTGGTTCCTAACCAAAATTTCTCTATTCCCTCGCGCGCGCTTGTACGGAGCGAGGGTGGTGACAGCATGAAAGTGTCTGGAAAAGGAGACGCAGCCTATGCGGGTAGACGCACGCGATGAACGGAAAGAAACTTCACTCGCAAATAGAGGATATGCAGTTACCCCAACATTTTTTTCGGGTGTGTCTGTTGCCTTTGAATCATTCTGTTTGCATTTAGTCTCAATTTTTTGAGAAAAAAATGTCAAAGGAAGAGTTAGCGGTAGAAACCATGGTCGGGTAGTCCTCATAAACAGGTAGAGCTGGACTTCAAAAATGTGAAAAAAGCGAAAACTGCGGAAAAAAACGCTTGAAAACAAGTCATTACCACTGATTGCTCGTTGTCCGCTCCCCCCCCCCCTCCCCCCAAAACAGCAAAGCAAGTATTTATGGAAAGTGCAATTAGTTGGGGGCGGGCTGGCACTCAGTAATCAGCGGTCCTAGTTTGTTACTCTCCGATTTTCAATTGTTTTCCCTTTTGCAGCTACCAGATTTGTGACGCTTCCTTTTAGAAGAACTTCACAACCGACTTTTATCGCTAACAATGCCTTCAAATTGGGAGAGATGGTAAAAAAGGATATATAATCCTACGGGGCTGTATTGTGTAACTCTGGCTTGGAATTCCCATATAATGACTTACAACGAAAAAAATTTAGCGAGAACTCTGAGCTTTCATATACTACTGTTGAAACAAGAAATTCTTGTCAACGCCTGAGAAAAACTGGTTCATTTATCCTTCTCCCAAAGCAGAAACTAATATGTAGAGCTTGTTCATAGAGAAAAAATTGGGTAAACAATAAAACCTCGAAATTCTGAGTTTTAGGTGTGGTTCAAAAATCGCCGCGCAAAGCAGCGTAAGCGCCTGCGAAATCAGGGAGGAGACGTTTCGCCACCGATTCCCACCAACCAGACGCCCAAGGAGAACACGATATTCAGTGAGATTGAGCTTCTACTGTTATATGAAAATTTTTTCAAAGAAGGCTGCCATGTATTTTGTCCAGTACATGAAAAATTGATTAGGAAAGTCTTTGTAAAATCAGGGAGTTCGAACTTTTAAAATAAATTTCGGATGACCTTGCGGCCGACATACATAATTCAAACGATCTGAGCCTTCAGGGGATTCGGGATGAGGTCCAGTCAAGATTTTTTTAGATATGCATAAACAGTAATCACCCTCTCCGGTGGGCTCTATGACACAGGATATGCTCCAGTGCACTGGTTTAAAGGCATTGTTCACAATAAACTCCGTCCTTGAGTTTTCTTTGAAAAATAATGGTGGTAGCACTTAGAGGCAGAACAGTATTGAAAAAACGGATCCAAAGGCCTTGCCAGAGGCAAAAAAAACGGTTTTGAAGATTACACCAGTGAGCAAGACCAGCCTCCTTGGGTCTAGTTGTTGTCGTCAACACCGGCACGTCTCTATCACTGCCACGCTTTGACCTGCGATCATCGGCAGTGGTTTTTCATCGAAAGAGAGATTAGATTTGAGGATTAGTTGTCAAAAACTTCCGGAAATCTTGAGGCAAAAATCTTCGACCAAAACCACTGCTGATAACCGCAGGGGGTTGGGCGTGTCGGTGTCGATGCCAAAAACTAGACCCAAGGACGCCGGTCTTGCCTACTGGGATAATCTTCAAAATCGTTTTTTGCCTCTGGGAATGCGTTTATATTCGTTTTCTTTTTCAACACAGTTCTTCTGGTTTCTACCACAAATGTTTTGCACTGAAGGTTCAAGAACGAAGTTTATCGTGAGCAGTGCTTTCTAACACCCAACAAATGCCACTGCGTCAAGATTTCTGCAATCAGTGCATGGTTCTCTTATCACAAACAAACTGACGGCTAATCGCCAAATTTTTAAAGCCGTAATCAGTCGTACTGCGCGGTAAAACCGCTTGCCGTTTCTTAACTTCATTCCCTTAGTTGGCTCAACAAGCCCCAGTGGCAGAGTTTGGTGCTAAAAGTTTATCAGTTCCAAAGATATTTGAGGTTCATTGTGAAGCATCTCACATATAATACATGCACTAGTTCACTCAAAAAAGCCGCACAAGTCGCGAAATCACGACTTTTGTCACTTTTCGTCATAACTCGACTCAACGCGCTCCATTCGAGTCCAGAAGGTCATACTTCGAACAAGCATCGGGAACCCTTTTTATGATCTCACACACATCCAGCCGTCAAACGAGGCATAAAGGAGTTACACAATCAATCAAGTTGGAGAAAGGAAAAATTAAGTAATACAATACCGCCCGTAGGATATGGTCAGCGAGGTCGGGTTTTTGCGTCTTTTTCGTCTTTTTTGTATAACTCGCTTTTAAGTCACCCTTGAGCGAAACTAGGAAGATACTCAAGATCCTGAGGGCTATTCAAAGGTAAAACCAATGTCGGGATTTCATGGAGAACCATGCAAATTTCACAATCAACTAGCTCTCTAGATACGGTAGAGATATGGAAACGCAGAAGTAGACGGTAGCTCCCCATCCCTCATGGTACCGTAATCACAAATCTGGCTTACAGCGAAACTATCTAAGTTCTCAACAAAACCACCACAAAGGTTGAACCAATGGGTAGCCCTCAGCGCCAGAATCATGAATATCTTCCCGGTTTCGCTCGTCGAGTTTGGAGCGAGTTATACAGAAAAGACGAAAAAGACGCGAAAATCCGACCTCGCTCGCTTTCTGACCAGATCCTACGAGCGGTATTGTATGTGGTTATTCGAAGTAATGCCGCGTCTACCTTGACAGTGTAAACGATATAGACAACTGGTAGGTAAACTGTATAAGAATAACCGACCTTTTCTGCAAAACTTTGGATTTTCGCATTTTCAAACGCGAATATTTTTGCCAGTTCGAAAGCCACAAGCCTCCTCTTGCATAGATTCACAGAGAGTAGCAACGCTTTTTGTCAACTGTGTCTGAATCCCTCATGGAAAAACTGGAGAAAATTTAAGCCGCGAAAAGTGGCCGGTCTCGATAATTGGGGGCGGGAGGACACCAAGCGATAACTTTTTTTCCTGAGCGGTTTTTCTCCTATTTTTTACATATTTTCACTTTTGTGGTGGCCAGATCTACCTTAAAATGAGGATAGTCCAGCGGCCGATTTTATTGAGAACCCTGCCTTTAACTTACCTTTTGTCTATATCATTTACACTGATGAGGTGGACGTTGCACTACATACTTCGAATAACCACAAGTTACTTGATTTTTTTCCTATTCAATTGATCGTATAAGCCCTATATGCCTTGTTTGGCGGTAAGACATCCTTGACTCAAAAAAATAGCTGTCAAAGCTGATTTGAAATATGTCTTTCCGGACTCGAATGGAGCACTTTTAGCCGAATCGTGACGAAAAGTCGCAAAAGTCGCGATTCCGCGATTTATGCTGCTTTCTCGAGTGAATTGGTGCGTGTATTGTACACTACCGATCGTGCGATATGCCAGAAAGGATGCGTATGTAAAAGCAATTTTGCGCCTTCAGCTTCCTTTTTGAATACCTTTCTTCAAAATGAACTTCTTCGGACTCTAATGAAGTTGAGGATTTTGCGGAGTTTTCTCGCTATCATACTCTACGTCGTGAGCTCGCTTGCGCAAAAATTTTCAATCAAAATAAAATACGGTTTTATCATGAACTTTGTCTTTAAATAATCAAGATTTTCCTCGAAGCAACATAATTCTCTGATCAGCATTGTTTTCTGTTTGAATTCACGTTTAAAATCGCTCATTTCAGCTTGGACGCCCTCAAACATGTTTGCAAACCTATTCCCTCCACAGCCGACAACTTGTTATGCACAATATCCACCGTTTCTACAGTACCAGCAGCCTACCGTGAGTCAATCGATTTTTGCTGTGTTCATATTTCTTTTTTATTTATGGTTACGAGTTCATAGATAGTTTTGTGAAAAAATATATGCGAATAAGCAGAATGCTGCCGAAGGTCGAGAGGACAAGGCCGGAGTCATACTTTTCGCGTCGGCGACAGCGATAGTGCATATCAGCAACATCGATTTTCGTTCGATATGGCTGATACGCACTATCGCGTTCTGTGCTCTCTGGTGTTTCGATGAGATGTGCCCAAACAAAATTCTGCTGAAAACCAAATCTTTTGAATAGCACACTGGTCTCGAAATTTCTCGCTCAGAATATAAATTCGCGCATTCAAATTTCATTACAGTTATTTTTGGCAAAAACATTTCGCTACCGATTTTTTCATCAAATTTGAGAACCTATAAGTTTAAAGGCATCGTTCACGATGGATTTCGTTTTCGCGTTTCCCATTTATAATGAGAACTCCAGTACCCTAGATAACAGCTACCCTCCATAAAACGTCCTAATTCACATCATTCGAGGCGCGAGCGGCGCGCGCGACGCCTCGGCCTCCGCCTGCCCTACGCTCTCTTACTGTCTTTAACCTCCGCTCCGCACCAGCACGCGAGGAACGAAGTGAATTACGCCGTTTTATAGCCTGTATGTACGTCGAGAAAACCGCGAAAAAATCACTGAGAACCCCTTCTTCAGACCGAAAATATATCAGTCGACTTTTGAGAAAGGAAGACTCGATCGTTAGAGATCGCTGCGCTGGCCAACTACCTCACGATCTAATAAAGTTTGTCTCTCTTTCGAGTGATTTGTGGAGAAGGAAACGTTAACCGATGAGTGCAGTTAGAAAAGTCATTCTTCACGTAATCGTATAGTATATTCCATTAACTTCCCCTCAGTTGTACTGGATCAATTGTTGATCAGTTACTTATATGCTGGCTCACAGCAAATTGTGCCAAATGACTGACGGAGGGCCGGCCTCTTTTAACGGAATTTGATACGTTCGATCTCATTTATCTTCACAATAAGGCGGTTTAACCGAAAAAAACTCTCCCTACGTTCTTAGGTGGGCCCAGAAAATCATTCGAACCGAAAAAACAGTGAGCGGGTTTCAGCGCGTACGATGCCTTCATGGACTGCGAATGTGTACATGCCATGCTTCGACCAAATCGAATGATCTGAATGCTCATCCAACTGAAAAAGTCGACTTAGAATGTTTCGAAAAGTCGAATATTTGAATAAAGCCGATTTCCGAATTATGCGAAAAGTCCAAAAATCCGAATGAACTGGAAATTATTCAAAGATGGCCAATTTCCGGATTTTTCGAGAAGTCGAATATTCGGCAAGTTCAGAATTCCGAACTATTCGAAAGGTCAAATACCAGATGGTTCAATAAGTTTTGTCGGCTCTAATCTAGATCTCTTGCTGGGAGGGAGTTACCCACCTACTTTCTCGCCGTTGACCTATCACAGGAGTAGCGAAGGCTGATGTGATTGGTCGGCGGTGAGAAAGTGGGTGGATAGTTAACTCCCAGCAAGAGATCCAAATCAGTACCGTTTTGTCGTTCGATAAGAGAGGGCGTTGCTACTAGCCCAGAATTTTTTCGTTTGAGTGAAATTTTGGGTTTTAGAAAACTGTGTGCACAACGGGTGCCGCATTCACTAACAATGAAACAAAACACATTCGAATGCGACTTTCTCAGCAACATTTGGAGCGTTTCAAAAAGAATAAGGTGGATTTTGTGCTTCGATTCATCGCTATGGATGAGACTTGGATTTTTTTTCGATTTCTGTTTTGGTTTCTTTTTTTTTCAAGAGTATTAATGTTCAGGGAGATCATACTGAATAAAAAAGTGTATTTTGAACCAAAAAAATTGTGTTTTTCTTATCGAACGACAAAACCTATTGAACAACCTGATATTCAAAAAAAAATCTGAAAATGTAAAGGTATGGTACAGATCTAAGAAAAAATCTAGAAAATTCGGGTATGTAATTACAACACGTGAAACTCTCAAATTATCATTCTACAAAAAAGAAATTTGAGCTCTTCGAGAGATCTTACCTTAATTTTTCGAAAAAAGATCATTTTTGAGTTTCATCCTTTAACGTAATTTGATAGAGATTCAGTGGACCGCAAAAAACATTTTCGAGACTGCATATCCGAATTTTGGTCATCGCACAGTGCTCCTAAGAGAAAACACTGTAATATGAGTACGGTAAAAGTGCGCCGGTTACGGTAACGCCTTCATATAGAAGAGTGCGACATTGACCTTTGCGTCAACGAGTTCACATGTGCTGGTCGAGAATATCAGGTTACTAAACCGATTTGGACAACGACTAAGGCTATAGTTACCTAACCTCCTGTATTTACCTACACATTTGGATACTATTGGCAAACTGTAGAATTGTCGTAAAGAATGTGGCCCAACTAAGGAATGGTTTGGCACCTTCGTCTGCCCTGCTTAAGCTGCTGTGTTCAACTGAAATTTTCCCAAAAAAAAGTGAGCATCTAAAAATGAAAAATAATAAACAAATAAATGATTAAATATAAAAAACAAAAATTGAAAACATTCTCTGTAGATTGCACTCTCAGGACGTACACTTTGAGAACGCTAAAGTCAGCTGATTCTTTTGACTTATAAAGCGTGAACACATTATTCAAATTCACAGACACAACTTCAGGTTCCATTCCAACACATTCCGTCCTCTTTCGAGATGTGAAGCAGATCTACTCAGCCAAACCTAATCGCATCCATTGAACTGTCTGTAGTATTGTACCCTACTCTTTACAATGTCTATACGTGCAGTAATAAACTTGCCATCCTAGTTGTTAGTTTTATTCCTGTCTGACATTTATATTTACATAATAATAATGTACCAGTACATATCTCGAATCATGTCATACACATATTCTTGCATTCATTATAGGTTTCAAAATTGTTCGCATTCCCATCTCGCCCATAGTACGTGAAGAGCATGCAGTTCTTGTAACTTTTGCTGTAGAAATATCTGAAAAAGACTAGATTTAGTGGTAAATCAATTGTTACAGTTGATACTCCATCGCCGGCAGATACTCTCCGGTTGGTGGTGTTCAATTTGGCAACAATACGCATTCGACTGGAGTACCTCGTCTAGCTGAGAGGCTCCTTCGCAGGAGCTCGTGCCCGAGTTCAACTTAACTATACGTTCCATGTTTGTGCAAAGCTTCAGCCGCACTCACAGGGTTATATGTACTAGCACCACGTTGTCCTGTGATAGCAGCAAGTGCTGTGAACAGGCCAATTTTCTGCATCTACCGCGCTTTTGCCATAGGAGCACGTCATCTCCTTGAAAGACCACGCAATGCAAAGGCAGAACCTTTGCCGCACATCAGTGATCATTGCAGCAGCACGTCGTCCTGCCCCTGGAGTGTACACCCCAACCGGATCAGGCGTTCGTGACCCGGCCCTTCGATAGGATTCAGAGTATCCTTTAACAAGGATACGGTCCACGTGGAAACCTAAACAAGGAAGCAAAGGCATTATTCTCGCTACAGTTCACAACGGGGAACCCTCTCCCTGCGGGCCATGGGCGAGATTGCCTTAGCGGTCAAAAATCCTTCAGAAAGTGACCAGGTGGCATTCGAAAGACCAGCAGCACTCTCTAATGAAAATAAGCTTGACTGCAAAGCGATGCTGATTGCAACACGAGCACATGCTACTGCAGGCTTATTGGCCTTTTTTATCTCAGAAGATGCAGTTCAGAATGCAGAGTTTTCGCAAGCGACAGGCAACACTCGTGGTAACTCCCCTAAGTCATAATCAGGGGTCCGTGTCTGAGTACACGGAAAAGATGTTATGCCGGAATTTTTCCTTTCCCAGAAACTAAAAAGTCGCTCGGCGTATGCAGGTATTCGTGTTGGCGAGTCACTGATCTACGATTAGCTTTGCGAGCATACTCCGTACAGTTTTAGATGGAGTCATGGGCACAAATCGCAAATCTAGAAGTCGGTTTCTAAAATCCTCATCAGAGTAAGCAGGGTGGAATGGCGTAGGCGGCTGCGCCTCGTGCTTGAAGCTGATTGCAAAAGAGTTTTTCCAGTCCCGTCGACGACTTTCTTTTTTGTTTGGGTTAGGTCATAGAGTTTCAAAAGAAAAACTGTCGGCGCGACTAGAGAAGCTCATGGGTAATCTACTCCAGTCGCGCGGCGCGGTCGTCCGCGCCACTTCACTTGCCTTAGGTCAATGGTATACTTTTGCGACACGCGGCCGCCTCGCTCTGCACAGCGACAGTGACCGCCTGTCGCGACGCTCCCGCCCTTCGAATCTGTCGCTGTCGCAGTGCGCTGCGCAGCCACAGCGACAGTGGCAACCACAGACATTGGCACAATTGCAGTACGTCAGCCCTTCGCGACACGTCGCTACGACGGATACGCGACAACTGTTCCAACGACGGCTAGTGCCGTTGCTCTTATGCTGGTCCCGCCACGACTTGTGCTTAATGTCATGACTGTCGCTCATGACAGCGACAAAGAATACCATTGACCTTACTTACTTTCTGGAAGATAAGCTGTACATATGCATGGAACTAATATATGATGTGCCGCGAAGTGCGTATTATTGATCCGCTGAAATTCCGCTTTAAACCATTTCATTCGCTCAAAGTGTACAGAGGTTTCGCTTAGCGTTGACAGAATGTGCGTAGCGCTCCCTGTCCCGTGTTTATGGTGGTGGAACCCTCTTCGAAATGGAATGCATACAGCCTGTAAAACGGCAAAATTCACTTGGTTCCTTCGCGTGCTGGTGTGGAGCGGAGGTTAGAGACAGTGAGAGAGCGTAGGGCAGACGGAGACCGAGACGTCGCGCGCGCCTCGAGTGATGTGAATTTCGACGTTTTATAGAGGGTACTGACCTAGGTCGATGCGATCCTCCATCTCCGAATTTTCCAGCATCGTATTGCAGATTGCAGAGGAAGGCTAAATCGTGCGAATTAATGATTAAATAGTTGAATCAATATTATAGAAAACCTTGCACGAACACCCTCTTTCCACTCAAAACTGATTAGCGAGGCATACTTACGTGAGACTAACCTTTTGTTGGACAGCACATGCTTCCCTCACACTCATATCCTTTCGGACATTCAGAACAAGTCAGTGGTTTCGGATGTGAGGTCGCACCTGCTGCATAAGCGCCCGACTTGCAAACGGCTGTAAATAGACTGCTCATAAACAAACAGGTAGCTTCAAAAACTGCTTCTTTCTAGTTTTTTTCTTCAGGAACTTTTTTTCTTCAGGATGAAAGTTTTCAACCACTGAAAACTAAAATCAGCTTGTGATGCCTCTACGCAAAAATATTATGGTTTGCGAGAGGAAAAAGTAGCAAAAGGACCCATACATGTAAATAAATCTCATAGTCAAGTTCCAGACCACGATTTATGGTGTTCGAGAGTTGAGAATACTTACTAGCCAAACCAGTAAGTTCTGGGTAGCGAAGCGAATGAAAGGAGAATTTTGAAGACAAGACCTCGAAACGCAAGAGATCCACATAACATCGGCATGGATCGGGAAGAGACTTCGCGTGCATTGTTGGAGGTTGGCGCCAACTCGGTGCACCTATGTTATAGCACATGGCACCGAGTTTGCGCCAACTTTCAACAGTGAACGCAAAGTCTCTTCGCGATCCATCCCGACGTTACATAACGTCGGCATGGATCGCGAGAGACTTCGCGTTCACTGTTGAAGATTTGCGCAGACTTGGTGCCTTATGCTATACCATATGTACATAGGTGCACCGAGTTTGCCCCAACCTTCATAAGTGAACGCGAATTCTCTTCACGATTCCAGATTGGAGCCCGAATGATAGAGGGCTGTTGCTGGCCATAATCGTCAGAATGTTAACGAGAACTGTTGGAAAAAATTTCAAAGCAGTATTGTAGACAGAAATAAAATTAAAATTAGAGTACGGTTTCCTGAGTTGGAAACGCCTTGTCAAAATTTTACCTTCGATCGCTGTTGCAGAAGTGCCCTTTGCAGTTGAACATTTCTTCACACACTCCTCCCGTGTTGCGAAATTGTTCCCATTACCCTGGCAGCCCTAAAATTGTAAATTCTCGCATATAAAGTGTGTCCGAATAAGACTGTCAGCCCACGCGACCGGCGGGCGTGTCGAGAGGTGGTTGCGAAGGCACTTTTTCGGATGAGCCTTCCCACGGCTGGGATATTACTTTTATATTGGTCTAGTATTTCCGCTGATCGATACAAATGTCCAAAAAATGCCCCCGCGATGGCCGCTTGACACGTACGCCGACCGTGTGGGCGGACAATCCATTTCGGCTCATGTTGACCGGCAGCTCTTTTTCTCATCCCCTTTCTTTCATTCTTGTCAGGGTATGCGACTCGGGTCTCACAATCTACTTTATTTACCGATTTCATTTTACTGTGTGATAGCACTTGCGTTATTTTTTTCGTCCACTCGGCCCATTTCTATTATAATTTTGTATGATGCGTTTTTTTTGCAAACGCCATTGTGCATTGGATAGCTTAAAGGCAGGGTCCGGGCAGAATCGGAGCTTATGCTAGAGGTAGTCCCAACTAATATGCGAAAGCTGCTTGAAAGCAGCCTTCCTCAAGTCATTCTAGCCAGTTCCGTCAACCACTGTGTCAGAAAAGTGTGTCCATCGTCCATGTTTTAGCCATCGTCCACGCATTCTTCAAAACTGCCGTGTAAATATCGGTCAATCTGGCTATGATTATCATGTTGTGAATACCGTAATTCCAAAGTCTGAGACTGTTTTCTCCTGAAGAAAGGACTAATAGTTTGCGAGACGCCCAGATGATGTTCAGCTAGGCAAGTCCAATCTATCCAACCCGAATTTCGATAGCGTCAAAATTTGACCGGATCTTGCCTTTAAATAGGGTCATGCCACAATGAACGTTTCCACACTGAAAGAACGAATTCGATGTTTCTTCTGTACCTAACTTTCATTTGTAACTCTCACCTTGTAGAAAAATGGTTGACATCGTTTAGTGTGCATGTCGAAAAAGAATCGTTGACCTGGCGACTGATCACAGTTTGAGCCTGAGTCCCTGCCTGGGAAATGGAACACTATTCTAGAACTGTCGGACAACAATGGAAGCAGGGATGAGCGGAACAAAAATATGAAATTTCGGAAATCGGTTTTCGGGTTTCGGAACCAGAATTTTTTATCGGGTTTCGGAAATCGGGCGCGAAATGCCTGAAAATGCGCGGAAATGCGGTTTTTGGAATGAGAAACGCGGAAGAATTCAGAAATTATCTAATATTTTATTCCTCCCAGATGACCCAATATTTTCGCATTCCGCAGCGTTTTTGCGGGTTTCGGAATGCGAAACGCGGAACTCCGCTCATCCCTGAATGGAAGACAGTCTGAGCAGCTAACATGGCGTATGTACGTATCAACCAATCAGTAAACCGCGTCGCTGCTATGGGGCGTGAAACCACTCAAGCGATAGCTGCTGCATCCGCCCAATCTTCCGCGTGTGAAACGTTCCCCGCGTAGCTGCGTCGCGGACTACTGATTGAATTACACAGACTAAGCTACAATACACACATAGTTGAAATTGTCGTAATTTTCAATAAAGTGAACCTAATTATAATCAAAAACGAATCCTACCTAGTGAACACTCCTGTTGAGCGTAGGCCAATGTCGCCACGAAGAGTAAGCTATACAGAATCATACTGAAACACACAAACATTCATTTTTATTTCAGAACATACCGTCGCATGAAGACGCGTGGGGTGCGTGCCTTTCGCTCAACTCGTCTCAGATCGACAGTAAATCAAAAGCCTCAATTGTAGGATGTCCACCATATGATGTGCTCAGTGTTTTGCCATTTCGCAATCAGCAATCAACTCGAATTCTCTCAGAAACTTTCACAAAATCGATCACTATCTAGACAAAAATGAATTCAAAAGTATAAATAGAACTTTTTTGTAATGACAAGAAATCAAAGAAAAACATTCATGTTCGTTCCGCTGTGTGAATGGTTTTGTTGTTGGTTCTCGTTGAACTCAATTCAATTAAATTTTTCTTTTTAAAAAAGTACGATTGAAGGCTGCCGGGAACTGTGGCTTTTTGGGCGCACGCGCCGCACTCACGCGACGCATCATTGCGGTGATTTCGGGATCTCGGAACATTTACGGTTCTCTCTGAGGTCTACAAGATGAGATGCGATTTGAGACGGACTCAGGGCAGGATAGGGGAGTGACGAGAGCGAAAATGAGAGACTAGCTTATCCTCTATTTCGAAGTAAAATGTATTTCCGTTAATTGCGTGCGTCTGCGCGCGAATGCTGCGCCTCTGTATTCCCCACACTTCATCGCCGTCTCCCCTCTCTATCCGCACAAGCACGCCAATCAACAGAGTAAATTTGGCTCTGAAATAGAGGACATGAGCTCGTAGATCCGTAACGCTTCATCCAAGTTTCGTTCCAAAAAGGAGCGAACAAGTCCGCTGCACAGTCTGAATCGGGTTTATCAAGATTACCTTACAAGATACTAACATTATTTCATCCGGGGACATGCGTACATCTCCCGGGCTATCCCGTCCCCGCGGACTTTTTGTGTTGGCCAAATTCGTCTTGTGGCTTCGCGGGGATGAAGATATTCGGGAAGAAGTATGCATACAACCCTCGGAACGCATGCTCGGACAATTGCATTGAGCGAAGAGGCCAGCAAAACCGGCGAAAGAAACATTAAATAAATAGTCCACTCGGTGTTTTGTGGACTTATGCCCGTACGCTCAGCCGGGGAGCCTTCTTCTCAGTCCTTTCACCCGCTGTTTCCGTCGTAGAAGTTGAAAGACCTTGACCGTAATTCGGAGCACACTATGCAAGTCCGTTCACGGATTTGGGCGGACCCGTATTTTTTTCAATAGAAAGTCAGTCATCTCCCATGAAGAAGTATGTTGACAAATGAGAAAACATTTCCAGTCGCAGTGTGAAAACAAACACAAGTCGCAATCACTTTCATCAAACAGGGAACAGCGGAAGACCAATGATGCATGGAAAAACCTCCAAAAAATCATTCTTTAACAGAGTAGCATAATTCACGGAACTAGTCCGACTTGAGTTGATTGAATAACACTTCAGATAGCATACAGGCCGGTTACCCATGGTAAGCGGCTACGGTGCTGCTTGTGAATCGATTTTGAGCTCTCGAATGATTGAAGAATGGGATTGTGTGAGCAAAGCTAGACGTTTAGGCCTGAAATGGGGCACGTACCAAGACGAAAAATCCGCTAGTCGTTTATCCTGAACTTTTAGTTCTTCACTGGTCTAGAATTTAGCATCACAGGTGGCTCATGAGTGACAATCAAGTGATCATTTAAAGAGTGTGACTGACTATTATTGGAGAACTTTGGCCAGGTGAGTCCAATAGTCGAGTCCTCCTTGTCAGTGAAAAGAGCAGATTCTGCAGAGATGTAGTGCATTTGGAACATTTCATGGCTACAGTGTATGCGAGACGTTAAAGTTTGCCTAACTGAATTTCTCACCGCTAGGTATGTATTTATAGGTCTGGCAGTAGGTAAACACCGCGATATTTGTCGCATCGATCATACGAATAGTTGACAATATGTGGAACACCCATATCGTAATGTCGAATTTCTAATTTCTATTGTCCCTCTTTTTCACCAATTAGATGCGATTCCTTATGAGCGAGTGTTTTCGCTAAATAGAGCTGTATTGTCAGAAAGGCTAAACGTCCGGGTCAGTGATATGCGGCAAATGTCGTTTGCAGGCAATCTTTGGCCAACTTTCGCCCATTGCAGTTAACTTGTCGACAAATTCGTCGAAAATGGCAATGTAGAAGAACCTAAATTTCTACTTTCCCGTGATTTGGAACGTCGCTATCTCAACCTTGCGAGAGCGTAGAAACCGCTGCGCTTTCAGCTGTGGTTTCTGTTCCCGCATACCGCATGTGAGCGTAGAGATCTGCTCCGACAGGGTCATCTGAGAGTTTGACTTACAAGGGAACCACTATAAGTCATAGTAACCATTCCAAATGAAATGTACTCTTCTAGAACCATTTTCAGACGAAAAGTCCAAATATGCCCATCGCAGCTGCCTAGACCCACTCTGAAAAAAAGTTATGAGCGTTTTTAGAGCTTCGCGGCAAGGTAAAGGAACACCCACATGAAATTTTTAGGGTGTTTTAATTTTTTTTCGGATTTTGCTGAAAACATGTATGTGGTATACTTGTTATCCGAAGGCAAATCCTCGAATAATGGATCGATTCGGATAATGCCGATTTTGAATTTTCCGGATATTGGTTCGATTCAGATAATGCCATTTTTCCAATCATTCGGATACAGATATCCGGTCGGATAATTTCGGATATTTTCGGAATAAAGTTGAGGCAAAACGGCCAAAAATAAACCAGGTACTCAAGGCAAGTCTTTGAAAACATCCATACTTGAGCAAACAGTAGCACTTCATTGCATTTGCAGCATGTTTACATACAAACTTCAAACGTCATATATGCATATCAATAAAAATATGGAAAGAATTCTTCAATCATTATATCGTCGTTGGGAGGCACAGTTTTATCCATACACAGGTTTATTCAGGAGAATTAGCTAGTAAAAAATATTCAAAGCAACTATACAAAGAAACTTGGTCATCTCTCTTGACCACGCCCATTTTGCCGCGCCGCAACGACTCTTCCGATTTCGGAAGGAGGAGAAAAACCCTGGTTGACGTACTAAGTAGAAGGCGGTACGGAAAAATGGGCGTGGTAGATTGCAATTCATCCGATTTTATCCAAAAATTATCCGATTTTATCCGTAATTTTACCCGAATTTTATCCGATTTTATCCGAATTTTATCCGATTTTATCCAAATTTTTGACCCTTCGGATAATGGTTCGATTCAGATAATGCCGATTTTGAATTTCCCGGATACTGGTTCGATTCAGATAATGCGTTTTTTCAAATTTTCGGATATCGGATTATCCTAATCTCGGATTTGCGGTCGGATATCCGAAAAGGAGTGATTCGGATACTAAGTATAGTATGTGGGGGTAATCAGGGGTGCTAAACACGAATCTGGGGTTCGCTTGTCGAAATTTTAAGGTTTACTGTGGGTTACGGTAGGCAACGTGCCATTTAGGAGGCAAAACCTACCTTAGCAAAACCAAACCTATCCAGCCGCTTCGCGGCTGGAGCGACTTAATACGAGAATCGACAAATGGACATCGAATCCGTATTCAGCACCCCCAAACAACCCCCACATAGAACTTTTGAGGCGAAGCTGAGACTGACCAAACCACCGTTTGCCCACGGTAATCTATGGCAAGCTGCCAAAAATCGATAAACTGGATTCAGATTCGTGTTGAGCCCTCCAAATAACCCCCTGAAAAACGATTTGAGCCACATCCATCGCCACATTCCGGAAATCGTTAAAAGTCAATTTTGCCGTCAATTTTTCCTGTTGGTGGGAAGCTGTGAACATTAAAACTTTGGGAAAACGACAAATCAACCTCAGATTCGTGATCAGCACCCCAAATAAACCCCCAGGGCGAATTTTAAGTCAAATCTGGAATATCTTCCTAGAACGCTTTGAGAGCCCTCTAATTGGTATAAATAAACGCCCAACCTAAATTACGTACAAGTCCAAAACGCTGTCAGCCCACGCAAAGTTTGGCAAAAGTTCCTTCACCCAAAATTTGCCTAGGGAGGTAGTTTTGGGCGCTGAACACGAATATACGCTCCGTTTCCGGGTTTTCGTGATAATAATGTTTTCTTTTTCTTCAGAGGGTACAATACTTACGGAAATCAGAGAAAAAACGCCCATAACTTCTTTAAGAGTGGGTCTAGGCAGCTGCATTAGGCATATTCGGACTTTTCGTCCGCAAATGTTTCTAGAAAAGTACATTTCATTTGTAATGGTTACTATGACTTATAGTGGTTCCCTTGTTAGAGGCAGCATACACACCTTGAAATAGGATAGTATTTATCACATTATTCGAAGTGTTGGGGCAGGTAGTTGTCAAAAAGTTGAGATCTACATGCAAATAGGGAAATATCGGGTTGTTTTCGTGATGGAGTAAAAGTGGACGAGTTACACTGCAGTACGTCCGCTCGATTGAAATAGCTGAACTAGCGGTAAAGCGGTTGCGATAGCGAAGCAGAGACTTTTACGGCCTGTACTAGAACACTTAAGTAGACCTCAAAAACTAGCCATAGGGACCGTAATCGAAGAATGAATCTGGACTAGTTTGTATTGGGGTGGAGACGCTCGTTTTTGACGCTTCCGACGGCTTGAGCGTTCTAGTTGGAGCCATAGGACCCGAGCAACGTGGTTATCTCCACAACTTTTTTCGAGCGTGTATGCTGCGTTCAAACTCTTATTACCCCTGGATACCCTGAAACTTCTATTAAAATAGTACGAAAGCCAACTGCCGTAAACCAAGAAGGGCCCTGCTCAATTTCACGGTAACCACATTTGCTTTACTTTTGTCAATATCTGAAGAGATCTAGGGAAAAAAAAACCTTGTGACCCAATGTGTTATAGAATGCGACATCGATCGATAATTGATCGATTTTGAGAAAAGTTAGACAAAAAAGTAGAGACTCCTTGTAGAATTCAGTCCAGTGAATAGACGAAAGTGCGGCGGTGGATTGCCGCGCGCGATCCGAATCCCGCTGGCTGGTGGTGTCTCGAAAGCTGCACGGTCAGCCGCAATGGGCTCGCCTTGTACGCTCACTACGCTGAACTTGAAAAGGAGACCATGGCTTACATGCAGCTACATAATACAAACTCTGTCCGAGGCCGTTTTGGTTTCACCTCAACTTGCTTTCCTGTTCTTTAGTAAAGGGTCCAAGAACTTATGGCCAACACATTCTCGAGCCGACAAGCTCGGCTCCCAAAAAAAACCGTATCGAAGCTGTCCCGTACGTTCAAATGAGGAAGTGGACTACGCACCTATTCAAATCTCAAAATTGGGTGCCCCTCAGGCCTCTGATCACCACTTACTTATTTCAACATCGATTTGATGACAAGAAATCCTATACTCCAGGAATGATGCTCTGTGAAGAGAGCACATAATACGTGTTTTGAAACAGGCATGGATCGACCCGGTAAGTTTATTATTTACTGGAATCGGTTGCGGGATGAACAAAATTTTCGTTTCACATTCCGACCCATTTTAAAATTTTGGGGACAAAGATTTTTACTTTTCCCGGTCATTTTTTGGTCGGACGTTGCCGTTCGCCGATTTTTCAAAATCTTTTGCCATATACCCCTAATTCTATTGCAGAGGTTTGCGATCGATTGAAAACGTATTTGTTGTTGCAGTTGCAAAATGTCGGCGAGAACAGGTCTCAAAAATTCAAGAACTCCCCTATGTGTGTTTTCGACATCGTTTTCGTCACGTACAATTCTTACATTGTGTTTGTTTTGAATTGAGAGAGTAGTAAGAGACGGAAGAATGTCTGCTCGTCATAGCGACACCAAGTCCATATCACAGATCATGGATCATCAGAACATCGGATTTCGTAGCCGACTACAATTTCACCAAGTGGTCAATTAATATTTCCTGATTGTATGTGAACAGTCGTCACCCGTTCTTCATAGACGCATACATAAATATGACACCTGAACTGATGTGTCACTATAAACAGGTTTTAAGTACTTCATGCAAACACTGTTAAAAGATGTTCGCAAACAACTGGACGACAAACCAGAAAACCGCGTCAACACAAACCAAGGTTTGTTGAATGTTATACAAAAAAATGATACTCTGATTGTGAGTGAGGGATTTCAGACTGAAATAAAGAAAAATTTCCGAACGTAAAGTTCGAGCGTGACCTCGGGAGCTGTTTGCCTCTGCACTGAACAAAGTTGGAGGCATTTTTGAAGCTTCGCGATTAGTTAAGAGAACGATCAGGCAGCATCTAGGCCGCTGAACGCGGTTCTGAGGTCCATTCGTTCATGTTGCGAGTTTTACGGTACGGTGCGGTAGGTGTTTTGTCACGCAGCTGACGTGGTTGACCTTAGCAAGTATCCGGAAAATCGACAAACAGACCTCAAATGCGGGGTGAACACCTTAAATAGTCCTTAGAGAGAGGTGATGAGCCAAATCAGAAACATCGAACTATCTACGGCATACATACATGCAGTCGGCATGGATCCTGGTGATACTTTGTGTTCCCCATTGAAGGTTGCCGTAATTCGGTGCACTTGCATATGTTATATATGAGTTACATATGGCACTGAGTTTGCGTCAGCTTTCTATAGGGAACGCAAAGTATCACTAGTATCC
Source organism: Aplectana chamaeleonis (assembly GCA_029168955.1). Taxonomy (NCBI): domain Eukaryota; kingdom Metazoa; phylum Nematoda; class Chromadorea; order Rhabditida; family Cosmocercidae; genus Aplectana; species Aplectana chamaeleonis. The sequence goes on from JAPDOI010000301.1 coordinate 171,372, forward strand.
ATGCCGACTGTAGCGTAGCATACTGCAATCTATCAGAGATAGACCTAACAAGATTCGGGTCCTGCGCTGCAAATGATACCCACAGACGCTCCACTGGGCAACCTCTCGAGCTCAACCGTAGCAAGATGAGCGACGATTTTTGATCAGTAGTCCCGTCCTCAACTTTCTTTTGAGCCTCTCTCTCTCCAAATTGGTACAAAGCTTCATAGAACGAAAACTGAGTTCAAGCTATCGCAATCTTTTACTATTTAAACAACATCTTTACTTATGATGTAAGCCACGAAACAACAAAAGCTATGTGGCCAAACAGCAACACTCATAAAGAAACATTCCCCAAATGGCTGTTTTTCTTTCATGATCAGGTAGTATTTACACGTCTTTAAAAAAGGCACACGACTGCTTTACGGGTAAATCTCCTTCAAAGTTTTACATAATGACAAGAATTTTTCTACCTCGAGAGAAAAAAAAAGAATACGGACTGGTCTTCACTTTTTTCATCTCACACCTAAACTCAGTGGCACAGTACGACTAGGGGTGAGGTCCAAACTGTCCTTATCTGAGTGAGAATCTAGTCCGTTTTTAATGCTATGTAGGCGGTCTCGAATCATATAGACTGATGCTTCAAACTGCAGACGGCTCAAAAGCACAGACCAACCTCTGGTGCGGAACCTGAGCTTTCCATTTAACTGAAGTGTAGACCCTCTTTCTATTTCACCAGCACAATGCGAGCTTTCAATTTTCCCTAATGAGCGAAATGTAAGAAGAAGCCAACCTGGCACGCCCACCGCAAGAAGCCACTTCGAAACGCCCCCTTCGCAATCTTCCAAAGTCAGTAGAGGCTAAAACTGCGCAGTAGACCTCGGACAGCTCGTCCATGACACTTCCGTTTTTTTTTCAGGCAACTTTTAAAGGTTCATAACTCCGTTCGTAGAGGGTTTCGAGCGATTCTAGAACCACCGTTGTGATCAGCGTGAGATCGTTTCTAAGACAGAAGCACAAAACAGAAAAACTATTCTGAGGTTGAGCTGTGCCTTCAACTCGTTCGTTCTCGGGTACTCGGGCATGGACTCATGGCGGCACTACGTGAAGCTCCCCTCTCAATGAGAGTTTGGCGGTCTTTTCAACGAGACACAAGTTTTGATCTGAGCAAGACCTAGTGGAATTTTTCTCTTACCGCTACATCTCACAAAGTCGAAACCTCAAAGTACTCGTTTGAACCAATGTTATGCAGAAACTATGTATCAGCTCGGCTCATTGAAGATGTATTCTTTACCTACAACTATCAAACTTTCTGCAAACCTAGAGTTCTTTAGCCAAGGAATCTCCGTTGATCCAGCCTTTCTTCGAACTAGTTTATAATGCATATGCTTTCAACGAATGCTGGTTCGGCTTGAATAAATATAAGGATGCAATTTGTGAAGATATGAAAACTGGAAAAGATTTTAGATCCGCTAATCGACAGACTGGAAATCATACAATCCGTATAATTTTAATTTCTACATATTTTTTTGGAATAAATGTCGGGAAGAGAATTATAGAGATACAAGTATATGGACAGTAGGTACCACACTTCCTCGAGGCTGGCTGCGACTTGATGGTGTAGGAGTCCACTACAAAAATGACTACAGCGAAAAGCAAATACACCACACGAAAAAGCGCTAGGATTGCTAGAAGACTAACAGAGTTCTTGCAGCCGTATTAAGACAGTATGGCGGCAACAAACATGTATGTAAGTGTTACAGTCTAGTGTGGTTTTCTGTGCGATCGCTCTCTGGGAACCAGTCTTTCTTTGTCGTCTCTTCACCTTCATCTGTTTCTGTGTTACACCCTGTTTTCATCTCGCCCCACCTTTACCTGGCACAAATTCGGTCATACTCTGCAGGCATATATCATCACTATCACTATTAACATCACCAAATAAAGTCGTTTCACCTATAGCAGCAGACGTGAGGAAAAACAGCAAAAAAATCTTGGCAGGGGATTCAACCGCTCATGTGTTACCCGGAGAGAAGTTTCATGCTATTGCTCCATGCCTACCCTTTACTTCAGCAATGACAGTGCTCTGAAAAGCATTTTACAATGTACATTAGCAAGTATCGCGTAGAGCAACCAATGTAGAGTCATAGTCGTGGTATGCCGCAGAGTAGTTTTAGTAAGTTGGTCGTCCGCCAGCTAGACAGGGAGGTTTTTGAGCGCAAGAAGGGCTGAATTCGCAATATTGAAGGCATAGGTGATCAAATAATATACTATTTTAGTGTTACAGAAGTTGAGCGGAATAAAGCAACTCGCAAGGATGAGTGCAACTTGCAAAACTATGAGTGTCTCTTCTCCACATCCATATTCCAAAACGTTCTGAGCTTGATACGGCAGGCCACCGCGCTAAATAGACGTTTGCCCTACCGCGCTTTCAAGAAAACGGTAACGGATTGCAAAGTTTCACTAAGTTGAAAAAGAAATTAGACGCAATAAATTACCAGCTGGAAACCCTTGGTAGCCAGCGGCCCTTGCGTAGTCTATGCGGAGACGAGCCACCAGCTCGAAGTTTCGCGGCGCAGAGGTAGTGCGCCGGACAACCAACTAATGACTATAGTTCGATCCCTCCAGTGACAACATTTTGTAGAGCTCCCGCTTGTTTGGCCCAAATATCACATCCTGACTATTATTTGAGCATTATACCATTATTTGTTATGTTCTGACCTCAAAGTCAGGATTTATAGTTATATCCAAATAATATGTCGGTGGACAATTACAACGCATTCTGATTCTGCGATTTTAAATAACCTGGGCGATGTAGAATTGTTCAAGATCTTTCAGTATACTTGCGAACCTGTCGGCTAATTTATTTATCCTCCTCGATGGGACGACATCGACACTGGTCCCCATTGAGCTGTGTGTATATGGAAGACTACAGTCAGCATGGATCGCACCGATACTTTGCGTTCCTTACTGTGCGTTGGCGCAAACTCGGTGCACGCATATTATTAGGTCTCTTTCTGAGTGCGATCGCTGTGCGACGCAACCGAATGAAAACCCTCCTTTTGTTCAGACGAAATTGCGGGCAGATAGTTGAAATCGCTTTCTCAGAAAAAAAAACAAGTCACTTGTAACATAAATGTAACTTACCTGAATGTCTCAACTAATGTACATTTATATTTCATGCAACTTACGTTTATATCACATGTAATATACATATATATTGCTTGTAACTCAAACTTATATTCCATACATGTAAGTTACACTTATGTTGCACGTGACTTACATTCCTATATTCACCTTCTGAAGGCCATCACGCGGCGCAGAGAACGCTTTCGTACGCGTCCCAGACCACACGCTAAGTGGAAAGCGCGTTGCGGGGCTCTCCCTGCTAGGTTCGGGTCAAGTACCTCAAACTTGGGTAATTGAACCGACAGTAACGCCAGTCCTAAGCAGACGATTATAAATTACCACCGGCACAAAATTCTCACGGTAAACAAAATTGATGATACCCAATTGATAAAGGGTAGGGCATAAAAAAAATTGAGAGCGGTGTGTTTTCATTCACACGCCATCTTTCTCCGGAGATGAGCGGCAGAAGCTGAACACACTAGGGATTAGGGAAGCAGGCTCTTCGGTGATAAAGATAAAACGATATCGGGGCCTACTCATGGAAAACTCAGGCAAGAAAAGCTTCTTCACTTCCGTGAAAATTTTGTGCCGGTGGCAAATTATAAACCTGTGTCCTAAGCCTGAAGCCGGGATCATGCTTCCAGCGATTGCAACAGTGCATATCGGGCATATCGATTTTCAGTCGATATTGATGGTGAACTTTGCGTCACGTCGCTCGTTGCCGAGTATAATCTCGGCCTGACCCCAAGAGTGCGTCGTATACTCTCCTCGGAAATGCCTCCTTACCGACTTAGGTTACTTGCGACCTACTTTGTGCCATTTAAGTTACATGTAACGTATCGGGGGTGCATTGCACGCGGCATCCTCCCAGAACAACGAAAACAAGTTACTTGTAGCATATATAAGCCGATGTAATTTGCTTTCGACTTATCCTAAGCCATTTAAGTTACATGCAACATAGTGACAGCAGACCGCGCGCAATGTGCCTCCAATATGTTACATGTAACTTGAGTGGGACAGTATAAGCTCTGGTACATCCGTAGTGACCTGTCGATTTTGATTATCGCCAGCAGCGGAGCGGTGAGCCTCGGTGAAGTATAACTAGTGATAAGGAGGTTCCGACGAAAAGCCATCGCTCCGCGCTGTGATAATGGAAAACAGGAGTTCACTTGAATTGAAACAGAGTCTAAGTCACGAGTAACTTACATCGGCTTAGATATAATACCAGTAACTTGTTTTCGTGCTTTTTATGTTACAAGTAACTTGTTTTCATTTTTCTGAGTTTTCGGGCGTCCGCGATTACCCAGTCGCCAACGGATCGCGGCGATCGCTTCACGTTCCTTCACTCAAATTTTCCGATCATCTCGATGTTTCCGTTTTTTATTAGTTCTGCACTTTCAGGTGGCTTACCTTCATCGTCGACTGCCCAACTAGAGATTCGCATCACGGAAGATCGTCTTTTTGACGCTTTGTTTGCCAAAATTTTTTATAATTTTGCACTTATAACTTTGGTCCGACCTTTGTCGTGGGCCACGTCAGCTCCCGATGGGTTGACAATATCAAATTTTCATTTTCGTAATCCGCTGCTCTCACAAGCGTGGCCAATAAATTGGAGGCAACCGTTGAATGTGAATGACTTACAAGATTAGTGTGACCGAAAAAATTCCCTGATCTGAAATTTTTAGTGAGGACGTCGCAAAAGTGAATCTCAATGTGTATATAAAAGTGCGTGATTGCCTACTTTCGCGAATAGGTGCTTACACCCCTAAAGCCCGCGATTTCCACAGCAACGTGACGGTAGCAAGGCCGTGCACAGGATCGCGTTGCAATGCGATCGCGCTCTGAAAAAGACCTAGCATAAGCGCACCGAGTTTCTACCAACACACAATAAGGAACGTAGTCTCAGAGCCACCCGCGCAGTCTGTACACGGGGGTTGGTCGACTCTTTTGGCTAAATACAGATAAGGAGCGACGGATGACTTTAGCTATCAGCGAGGCGAAACTATCGATCAAAAATCTATATGTCAGCCTTGGCGCAGCCGCTCATCAGGCGATGTACCGTCCTTATCGTAACGAATATCCACTCCGCAGTTGCGAACAGCCGCTGCTGAAGTACGCAACACGATGATAATCGCATCAGGACAGCAGCGTTCCGGCAGCAGAATCTTTTTCCGACAAGGACAGTATAGGGGCTTTCATGGTGATGTCGCTGCTAAACTCGTGCCGCCGCTCCACAAAGCGCGGAAAGTGAGCGTGGTCTTGGAATATCGCAGAATAGGGGGGGGGGCGACGCGGGCAACCAAATGGTCGGTCATTTCCTTTGCGGCTGCACTCGCTCACTCTGAAAACCTCACCCCTGCTGTCGTCGCGCTGTACTGCTTTCGCTGCGTAGCACTCCCCGCGTTCCTACACACCCCGTAACAACGGAATTCACATCGACGCCACTATACAAGTCTCTGATGGCCCCGAACATGCTCACCTCCATCTTTCTGCTTCCAGCGTTCGAAACTTTTTAGCAATTCAGGAGCGATTTCAGTAGCCATTAGTCATGTAATGTGCCCTTGCTTGTGCATCTCTAGTATAGCCTCAGATGAATCCTTCATTTTTCTTTCTATCAAAACAGTATATCCTGAAACTTAAGAAAAATAAAACACTTCTCGGAAATGGTAGTTTTTCGAAGAGTCACGAAATTACTCATGATAGGCAGATTTACTCTGAAATATACAAAATACAAAGAGAGCAACACAATATGAACTACCACCTCACAACTACCCGTATCATTCGATATTATGTCGTCAATTCAGCACACATATAATCTTTGAATAGAGAAAGAACGAAAAATTTCAGAGGGATATGGGGAAAATCAATGAATATATGTAATGAAGGAACAGATCAATCAAAACTATTACATCAATAACACACTCTCTACCCATATACATAACTCATTCTCAAGGATAAGGATGAGACGAGGTGAAAATAAGAGCCAACGATGGACACATAACACAATCGAGATTAAAAACTGGCCAACTACTTAATACAATGCAGTCTGTTTTAAACAGTACTGGACATAATGTAATGCTTAAGTAACTAGGTTAAAGGAAAACAAGTCTGTTAAGGACAAAAATTAGAAACCTATGATACAATCTCTCGGAGAGAACAGTTCGACATCAACACCTGCTTCAACTCCTCGTCAACTCCAGATAGTATGGACGCGACTTGGCGTACCTGTAATGTTCCCTAGAGAAATATGAAATTTGGAAAGGACAGCACAGTTGAACCCTTCAGGTTCCGAAGGTCATGAATAATCCCACCCAATATACGCACGTTGAGGCTAATTGGGGTGCTAAAAGAGGATGTGAGATCCTGCTTTTAGTTTTCCGCAAGATTACGGCAGGAATACGGTTATTTGCTAAAAGTCTCAGATTTGGCTGAGCATTGGACCACAGACGTACCTTAGGGGCGGTAATGGATCTGACGACAATTTTCTCTTTTTCAAAGGATTGAAGTACGTTTCAGTCATCAGTTCGAATTAATTGAACCTAACATAACCTACCGGACAGGGTAAGGCATGGCGCTGCGATCGGTACATGCGAGGTACGACCCCCTCCTTCCGGTTTGGAAATTTGTACGCCCTCCCCAGAGCGGTCGTGAGTATGGTCTTCAGACTGGGGTGAAATTTGTTGAATTTCGATGATTTTGTGGACAAATTACAACCATTTTTACCGCAAGCTGATTTTGGATATTTTCAAAATCTAGGTCTATTTATTTTATCTATTTTTACGAATTTTCGCATATTTGCTGCTTTGCATGGTGACCGGCCCGGGCCGCGGCCCCTTTCCTCCAAGGCGCCTCAAAACTGCGCCCCCCTTCTGTGATCATCACAGCGTGAGCCTAGCCTTGCTACAAGAATCTTCCGAACTCAACAAAAAGTTTATTGGATACCAGCGCCCCCCCCCCCCCAAAGAAAAAACACCCTTCACGAAGTGCCCCCACCCAAGAAAAAATATATTTTCGGAAACAAGGTAACAGCGGAATAAGGTAGTACAGTGCTTCCCGCTGCGATTGATCTTGCTGCAGATCAGTCACCAGCCAGCTCCCTCGTTGCGTGCGCCACAAAATGTCGATCGATCGTCTCGTTTCTTGTGGCACTCGCGGTGGATGCGCTAGCTTCTGAACGTTCAGGAGCGAGTTCGGCTGCTGTGGTAATCACTATACTTAAATCACTTTTTTCCGTCGAACAGCAGGTCGAACTCTAACAATAGGAGCTCTTCTCAGATCTACCCAGGGGCAACTGTAGTCTAGTGGACAAACTCGGCGACGCAGGTGTTGCCGCATAGTGCCATCCAACTTGAGCATAACCGCATTTCTAGACTGTGTTGAGATCGCGATTGCCGGCATGGACTTGTTCATCGCCGGACTCTTTATTTTATTGTCTAGCCTCACTTTCTAATATTTGAGTGTTATTGGTTTCCATATCCGTCCCTCGTCGCATTCAACTGCGGACTTGTCACGTGCGCCACTTTTCTTACTCGTGTCTAATTTGCAGCCCCATCAGAAGCGACTCTCTGAATTCCGTCTCGACTACACCGCGACTCCAACAACTCGGTAACTGCCCAATGTGAATAGGGCCCTCCAAAGTTTCCATCGTAGAAACTCATCATCGCGACGGAGTCTAGGCCTAGTCTTAGTGCTATCGCGGAAATGCTCCGGTAGTACCGAGGAAGTTTTACCTAACGGTCAATCGCGGCACAGGCTGGGCTCGCGGGGCAGTCGAAGCAGGGAGCCGGGACTGCTGCGGAGGAGTCAGTCGAAAACTTTAGAAGTATGCGCGCGCCCAAGCCCGCATCGCCTTAAAAGCAGTGTGCACGATGAATGTCATATTCGAGTTCGCCTCAAAAATGGGGTTGTTCGGTCGCGAGCCATCGAATAGTGAAAACAGCGAAGAAAAAAGCCCAAAATAAACTAATGTAGCGGTTTCAAACGTCCGTGCAGGTTGAGGGCGCGGACGAGTTCCCAATCCTTGCTAGTTCCCAAAAGCGCGTGCTAATGGCGAAATGTGTGCAAATCGATTAGGCTGAACGTGGCAGTTTGTTGGCAATTTGCCATCGAAAACGCCCGCGGCGCCACAAGCTCGTCAGAATGGGGCGAGCGGGCTAAGGACAGGCGTACTGGGCTAACGGAATCGTAACGTCGCCATCCTTTTTATCGATTTCTGGCCCGTTGTTGATGATTTCTTGGACCCTATCCTCTCCAGCATCTGCCAGCGTGGTGATTCACACTGAAAACTTGAAAACGGGATTTGCCTCGAACACTGCCTTTAACACGCGTCATTCAGGTTTCGATTTTGGAGCGCAGTGTTGGTACAACTGCGACATTCCATCCCAGCTACAGTAAGGCCTAGGGCATGCTTCCCGCGACGCTCAACGTACAGTGCATATCAGCTATATCGAGTATCGGTCGATATGGATGAAAAACATTATGTCGCGTAGCTCGTCGCGGGAGGTATGCACTAGGCCTAAGCAGCTGTTGTGGCATAGCGTCGGTTAATAGGGACAAACACCGACCCTCACCAGCTACTCTCTTCTAGAAGCAAAACAAACCAATTGCTGACGCTTCTCATTTGCATCTTCCAATTCAATAATCCGTTGCCGCACTCTTAATACTAGGTCCACAATCTCCACATGATGTTTCGTCGCAAGCACTTTTGCACCTTAAATAATTCAATATCAGTGTTATCTACTCTTCTGCACGCCCATGCCAGCAAAAATGTGATCTGTAATCAGTACTTCAACATCCAAAACAACTTTTCACGTTCCACTTCGCTCCCGAAACTAGCATTTCAGACTACCCTTTTGACAGGGTTAAAATGAGCGGAGGTAAGTCAGCACTTGAGGCCGCGTTAAATAGTTTTAAATATAACATTAAGAGCACTCAGGACACTTCGAAAATACACAGCTCAGCTTCATGAGAAATTTTGACGCATGTCTCACGAAACTACAAAAATGAGAGAAAAACGGGTTAATTTCACTCAGAAGGTGATCTCCAACTTCAAAACCTCAGGCCAATCCAAAACCATCTCTAAACATTCCCTCCAACCATAGCAAAATGGAAACTTCCCTCAAACTCACCCAAATCAGCAGAACACAGCGCCTCCACGTATTGTGCCTTCAACTGCATGTTCACGTCACGTGAGCGACTAGCCAACCATCCCGCGAAATTCGCACTGGTCACAAATCGACGGTATAGACCTAAACACACTGTATACGTGTTTAGAAAATATCTTGTAACTTAGATATTTAACTTATATTTATTCTCGTGAGTAGTAGAGTAGATATAAAGAAACTTTTAATAGGCTGGGCGTTTTAGTAATTTCATTTTATTTGTTATGCCATTTAAGAGTAGCGTGGGATAAATAACGTACCGTTCACTATAGAACACTGAACTGTAGTTCGGGTAACCAGAAAAGTAATAGCTGCGTAAACATCAGCAGACGGCGCTGCTGAGTGTGCGCCCATGAGAAATGCGGTGATCGATCGGCGCATGCGAAAGGCGCGCAGCCTGCTGAGTGGTCCGCAGCTATCCCTTTCGCGGATACACCTATCATAGCAGTAAATCATCTAGAGGGCAAACAGTTTTATACCAGATAAAGTTTGAGAGAACCAAAATTATTTCTATTAAGTGTACCGCCGCAACCCCAGTAAAAATCGGAATTCTCATCACCCAACGCGCTGCGTGCGCGCGCGATGCTGCTATCTCCTTCAGCCATGCGCCTATAGCTGGAACGTAGAGACAAGCACCTGACTTTTTCCTAGGTAAAGAGAAAACGAGCCGCTGCGTTCACGACGTCGCTGCAGCGCGGCGCGCGCTGCATTTTGCTGCCCGAATCGGTCCAGAGCAACTCCTTTTCTGTGTATTCGATCAACAAGCCAAACATCTGGCTGAAGGGAAGCACCTCCAGACGCCGCATAAAGTTGTGAGGCCTTCCGAAGAGTCCGATGGCAGCTCGGAGCGTTGTCACGATTTAATTATGAATCGACGCATGGTGCGTCGAGAGCACATCTTCTACCACAACGCCAAAGCCAACAGAAGCGCCACAATTGAACCGATATCAAGAAGCAACGTGCAATCGCACCGCACCGCAATGAAACTCTGAAAAGAGCTCTAGGCGGCGTTCAGTTTTCGGGGGTAGCCGCGATGGCACATGTCAGTGCGACGCGAAAATCCTGTCGCGCAGGTATTCAGGTGTGAACGCTGCGCGACCGCTGGGCGACTACGCACAAGTGCGTACGTACGCTATTTCTCGTAAACAACGGCAATTTTTCGTAGCAGTACCAACAGCTTTTTTCGAATTCGTTTGAGTGCAAGTGATCCTGTATCTGCTTATTTCGTTACTGTCATTGTTAGATTAGGCTGGTTCAATGTTGAAACCCTGATGAAAAGCAGCTACGAAACTGCCACTGCGCGACGTCAATCGCGTCGCGTTGCATTGCAAGGCGACGCAATAAACGCCGCACGAAGGGAAATTGCGCGTCATTCCGAATGTATCGCGCCCCTCAACTGTGAACACCCAGCGACGACGCGACGCGACGTCGCTTGATCGATACTTAGGCTGATTAATATAACGCGTCGCGCCGCGAATGAATCCTGAACGCCGCCTTATAGCCTCAATGACGGAGCGAGATTCACTTTGTTCGTTCGCGTGCGAGAGCGGAGAGAGGAGATGTAGAGAGAGTGAGGGGTAGAAGAAGCAGCGCAAGGAGTCATTTGTACATATGTAATTCTATAATATTGATCGCGGAGCGCGGAACGATCAATATTATTGCAATGCACTTTGCCGCGCCACTCAGCGGCGGAAGTATAAACGACGCCAAAGCGCAAACACGCACGCGGAAGACAAAAGCAAATTTTGTAACCAAATAGGGGGTGCATGCCACGGCCCTATGACTGCATCGCTGCGGAAATTTCACCGAAAACTGAACCGAATTTCCGTTAGTAAACTATTTTTTCACGTATTATTTTTCGAATGTCATGTCCTTAATCGTTTCTAAGTCGATTCATTATTTCTGTCTCCCCTTGCGTGAGATTTTTCATCTACGATTTCTTTTGACTACGATTTAGCTCATTCTCCGGAATTTCTGATCTGACTTGCGACGACGTGATGCGCAAGACCGCTTAAGGCCTTGAATCGCGAGGTCAGCTACAGCAATGTTCTAGCGGCTAGATTTGACCCCCGCCGGAGTATGACCCACCTGACCAGTCGCCTTTCACGCCGCACGTCAAAAACGGACCCGATCCTTCTACTGTGATCAGAAATTCATCAATGGAGAATGGTCGAGCAGACGGGATAGCCTGAAACAAGGGACAACATTCATAATTTCCTCAACACAATAAAGTGTCTACAATGACAGGTCATTGAGGTTTTCAAGAAAGTTTCGACCAAGTCTGAATCATCGACTACTTACGGCACTCTCCCTGCGACCTGGGACGTAGAAAAAACTAATATCTGAACTTATTTTAGTGTTCAGCACCCCAAATGACGCATAGGCAAAGCTCCAGAGCAGTTTTTTATCTGTGACGTCCGAAAGTAAAATGGTACCAATGCACTCTCAGCCCTTCTCAGGCAATCCCAGGATGGTAGATGGGTAATTCACCTTAAACGGTGACATTTCCTTCCGCAACGGCATCAGTGACGACAGATAGCGTTCCAGCGGGATCATGAAGCTCTGCGTCAGTTCGAGGAAATGTCTCCGTAAAATATTACATTGCACCTGAACAGTGTATGATCATACATCAGGTTCTACAAATCCTTACTGCTGACAGCTCCCACCTCCGACGGTCGATCTCCTTTCAACAGTTTCTTCGCCACACTTTTGTCCTTATTCAAGAACGTCTTGTACTGCGTATAAATACCCGGTTTGGTGTCCAGTGTTCGACCATCCCAGTTCTTCCTTCAAAAACACAATCTTCACTCTGTAATTTTCATAGCGGAAACAGAATCTTCCTCGCTCACCTAGTCTTCTCCTGCCGCTCCGGAACGTCAGATCCTTCAACTGTCTCGCCAACTTTCAGAATATGCGGCCAGTGGTCTAAGGCTTTTATGAAGAACGGATTCGTCACACCTAATATCACTCTTGGTCTGAAAAGCTCACGGGGAACTTCGTACCAACATTAACCAAGACAACGCTACTCGTTATCTAGGGACTTATCTCAGCATAAACTGGAGTTTCGAAAAATGGTCGCTTTACTGTTGTCGAGGAGAAAAAAAACAATTTGAAGATGGCTGAATTTTCTTAAAGGCAGGGTTCGGGCCGAAACTCGATTTCGAGATTTACCGCTAAATTGCAACATGTACAACTGGTAGCCCCGGGAAATGTTCGAAAACTCCGTAAAAACGGTCTTGTTGAAGTTATTCCAGCCATTTCCGCCAACCACCGCGTCAAAAAAAGTGTCCATCGTCCGTGTTTTAGCCATCGTCCACGCATTCTTCAAAATTACCTCGTAAATATAGGTCATTCTGATCATGACTATCATGCTGTGAATACCGTAATCCCTGATTTCGAGGCCGTATTCTTCAGAAGTTAAGACTTAGAGTTTCTGAAACGTCAAAACGGTGTTAAGCTAGGCCAGCCCAACCTATCTAACCCGAATTTCGGTAGTGTCAAGAATTTGCCGGACCTTGCCTTTAATGCGCTTGGGTAGATCAAAAGCGACAAAAATATAATTTTGTGTTGATATCTGAAACAAAATTTTTGAGCTCGCCCATTGTCCAAGGCGATTATTGGCAGCGCTGAACATGAATATAAGGTCCATTTTCAGTTTCACTTTTCCGGTCGTAATATACAGTAATAATCTGAGAAACTGAAAACGAACCTTGTTTTCGCGTTCAACGCCCAAAACTACTCCTGGGACAATTTTAGGGCGAGAAAAAGTTCGATTTCTAAAATCCAAGGTGTTAATTTGTGCGGTTTTTGATCTACTCAAGTGCATTAAGGAAACTTACCAAACCCTAATTTTTTCTATTTGCTTCACAACACTGAATAAATTTTTTGAAACTCCGGTTTAGGCTGGAATCAGCCCCAATCAGGTAGGGACTTACGGCGTCCGGCTTTTGGACGAGTACTCCTTGAACTCCGAGTCATGTATAGTGAAAAACGGCCGAAAGTCGTTATAATACCGCAGAGGGGCTATCAACGAGACTAGGGCCTGAAGAACAAATTTGAGGGCAAGCTTTTGAAAAATTAGAAACTGGAATTATTGCCAGACCCCGTATTCAGAAACTCCATCTCGAAAACATTATTTACCTGCACTATAGAAGAACATCGTTGCGGAGTGTTCGCCATAACAAGTAAAGGCTAAATATGCAAATCAAGGCAATCTTAAAATGTGGAGGTATACCTAAACGCATACCTCGCCAAGCAGCACAAGCTCCCACAATAACTGCAGATGACTAACGACGGTATGGAGTGCTCTATACATGTCAACCTGATGAACCGATGTCAAAAACACAGTATCCATATTGCTACCGGTGATGTCCTGAACACATGGCTTATGTATAAATACTCTAAGGAAAAGTTAAAATATTAAAACTAACTTTCAACGCAGGAACCATCCGAAAATCTAGGGGCAAGTCAGCTTGACAGGGAATCCGTATCCGAAGAAGGGAGCCGAGAAGTGGCAGGGAAAGCGGTTCACCAGCACAGGGCGATGGCCACTGATCCATATCATGGCAAGCTAAAGGAGTTGATTAGCAGGGTCAAGCGGGGTTTGGCGAAGCGGCGAAATTTCACAACGGGTGAGGGGGGTCGCAAAAATTTCGGTTTAAAAATCAAGATTTGGTGGAGATATCCCAAAAGATTCTCGATATTTTTGGTCACTAAAGGGAAGGATCGTAGCATTTCTCAGGTTTTAGACGCTTAAGCCCGACTACTGAACGAATCTTCGGCGTCTGACAGTTTTAGTAATCAAAAATGCACTGTCTAAAAATCGCTCCTGGAGGGGGGGGGAGTCGCACAAATTTGGATTTTGGAAAAAAAATTGATAGTGAGCTGGTCGCTCCGATTTTGAAAAATTACGCAACGCCCCGCTTGACCCTGTTGATGAGCGCTATGAACCTTCCAAAGTAAGATTCTAGCCTCCGTAACTGCACTCGTATACAGCACGCGCACAAAAAATGCTCGGACGCTGTTGTCCAGAAGGCCTGCGCTCGGTAGGCGAGAGGTCAAGAAGCTTAAACTAAACTTGAGAATTTTTGGAGGTCGTTGAGTATGAGCATCCCAAAGTTAGAGCAACAATTTTAGCGCTATCTGAAGAAAACAAATCCGAAAATGCCGTAGATTTCAATGCTCTTAGTCTGTATTGCTACGATTTTTTTTGTCTCTGCAGGAGTAAAGGCGGTTACTGTCCCGCGGGACGAGTAGAACGTAAAACCCTGAAACAAATGGGAATAGGGTAGACGTGAAAATGGGCCAAATATTGGCTCAAGAATGAAAAATGGGAATGTGTGCTCTGTATAAAAGTTAAGCTGACACTCCCGAAACCTGTCAGGGGCACAGAGTGTAGAATAAAACACAAACTTTGGGGTGTCATTTATACTTCCATCGCCGAGCAGCGCGGCGAAGTGTAATTCTATAATATTGATCGTGCCACGCCGCACGATCAATACATGGAATAGCACTTTGTCGGGCCAGTCGCCTGAGGATGTAAAAATGACCCCTAAGACGTGAAAGATATGCTATCTTTTAGGTTGAGTTTCAAAAACTTGAGTCTGCAAAATGTCGACAAGAGCCTTCGTCTACGGAGAACGTGAAAATTTGCGACATTTCTAAAAAAAATCGGAGTAATCAAGGATGTTGTGACGTAGCTAAGTTCATGTATGGAACAACGGTCTGCTTTAAGGCATTGTCCACGATAAAAATCGTTTTCGAGTTTCCACCAGAAAACGAAGGTTGAGAGTCTGACTGTTTCATCAGTGAAGAAAGAATCATGAAAAACGTTGCGAAACATCCAAAATTAGCTCTTCTTCTTGAACGCCACATTTCAACTGTGGATGAGTTGCGCGGGCATTGGCCTGAACTAGACAGCGTGCGCAAATGCGCCCCAATGCTAGAACTCAGCCGCGCTCGCGCTCCAATGCTAATGTAGAAGCGGACCAAACTGTTCCACGGAAAACTCGACCGCGAGCGGAGGGGCTAAAGCGAGTGGACTTTGGAGCCGTATGGAGCTCTTTCGGGTTCGCTTTCGTTCGTTCTTTCGACCCTTGTGCTCCAATGAGACCCTAAACTTTCGATTTCCAGCCAAAAACCGAGGACGAAGTTTATCGTGAACACCGCCTTTGAGCCTGCGTAAAGGTCGCATCTTCCCCTCAGTCCTTAGAGGTCGTTTACACTTCCGTCGTCGAGACAAAGTGCGATTTTACAAAATCGATCGCGCCGCGCTGTGTGATCAATATTGCAGAAACGCATTGTACCGCGTCGCTAGGCGGCGGGAGTTTAAACGACGCCAGAGACAACTGCCGATTGGACAGGGGCGGAAAAGCGGGAGGAATCCGTTGAGCTTTTCCGATTGACTACCTTCCGGATACTTAAAAGCACACAACTTTAACCGCCCAAGTAATATTGAAAAACTTTTTTTTTCAATTTTTTCCGCCCAATCTTCTCCCAGATGGGTAATTTGGTGCTCCGAACACGCAAAAGTATTTTTAGACGATCACTGCAACTTATGGCAAATAAATGTTATTCTACTGTGCTTCTCTAGGCCAAATTCCTGCTTTTTTTTGACAACTTTCTCCGATTTTTTCCAAAACCCACCCAGAGTCAACAGATCGGTGGCTGCGGCGCTGGAAACCCTACCAACTTGGGAGCGTGCGGCCGCAAAGCGTGTTAAGACGCAATTGCGGACCGGACTTTGGCGCCAAGAAGCACAGTACCTGTAGAGCTTGCAAGATTTCAACTCAAAACTTTTTCTTTTCCAATTACCCGGGCAGCTTAAATAGTTTTTTACTAGTATTGTTGGCATAACAACGAAACAGATGGCTGCGTACACCTGATCAGCCCGCGCTGCGTCGTGTGCGACCACGAGAAATGTAGTGATCGATCAGTGCACGCGATAGGCGCGCAAGCTGCTGAGTGGTCCGCAGCCGTCTGTTTCGCGGCTACACCCATCATACCCATCATAAGAGAGGTAGTCCATCAGAAAAACGTGGCTAAATGGGTAACGGCAATAAAATTGTGAAATTCTCATGGCTTATGCGAAGCGGAGGATAGAGACAGTGAAAAAGCGCATGACAGACGGAGGGAGCAGAATCGCGCGCGCCATGATTCGTGAGAATTACGACATTTTACAGGGGATAGTTGTGGCAAAAAAGTTCTGGTGATTCCCTTGTCAGGACAGAGCTAGAACCTACAAGACTCCGCAGATATGAATTCGAATACGCAGCGAAATCCATTAGAAGAAGTAAACGCAGCGATTTCTTCCATTCTACTGACAAAGAAAAGAACTGTCAAAAAGTTAAAGGCAGGGTTCGCGATAAAATCGAATGTTGTGCTACCCTCATGAGAAGGTAGATCTGACATCAAAAAAGTGAAAATAAGTGAAAAGTTGTAGAAAAACGCTCAGGGATAAGTTATTGTTTGGCGTCCGCCCGCCCTCAACTATGGAAACTTCCATGAATACCTGTTTTGTCAACTTTTATTTTGCTTTTAAAGTTATTTCTGAGCACTTCTAGAGACTTCTGACTACTTTGACAGCAAAATGAAAAACAGATAAACAATCATTAACGAAAATATTGTTAATTAGGGAGCCGGCCGACACCTGTAATTGGCCGTTACGCCTTGTTTTTGAGCGCTTTTCCCTAAAACTTCCTTTTTTCACTTTTTTAAACGTTTGCGATAACCAAATCTACATTCTCATGAAGAGAGCTCAAAAGTCGTTTTTATCGCTAACCCTGCCTTTGAAGGCAAACAAGCATAATTTGACTAACCAGCTTCAATGGCAGGTTCTCCATTCTCAAAGAACTGAAGGGCTATCCGCTCGATAACTAGTGAGAATAGGTTGAAAAAAGGCAGAATCGTGATCAGCACCAGGCTCTGTACAAATATAGCAATTTCATACACAATATATCATCCTGGTTGGAAATTGATGTTCGCTTCCAGTAGCTATTCTATCACCTTCTGATAGTATCCACGATGTATAGAAGCGTCCTTTTGTTGTCGAAAATGCACGAAACCGTATAGATATCTGGGATCAAAGGAGGCGGCATGTGAGGAGCACTCCAGGAGAGTTCGCTGAGAAGGGGTGATTTCCGCTGTTCCCCTAAAAGCAGATACACCCAACTGCCAAGTATAAACAGCAGGAAAACGCAACAATGCTGACCTTCTAATGCGAAAATGGAAATTCGTATCCTTGGTATTACCACTGTTTGAGTCTGGGAAGGCCAGATAGCATATATTCGTCTTCTCCTGGGTACTCAACACCGCATCACCCGGATAAATCACCTAAAAACAAGCACAGATTGAGTTGACCTCATAGCCTCGTTGGGTGGACCCAGGTACTCCACCAACCTTCACCTCTTGGCAAGTGAAGGGGGATCCTTCAATACTGGGAAAACCGGTAACGACCGGGGGAACACCCGAAAACGATTGAAAGTGACCCGACATTCATGCAAGTCATTTTCAAGATTTGATGAGTGTCATTGCCGGTTTTTCTTCAAAAACTTTTTTGTGCTTAGAAATAGACCTTTGGTGAAGGTTGTTTTTGTAATCCTCATAAAATTCTGCGTCGACTAGTGTTTCCAGATTGGAAAAATATTTTCTCGGTCCTTCAGCCAAATTAATTTTACGAAAAACAGGTTTTCCCCTATAACTCTTTGACCGTTAGAAACAGGTTTGTGGTGAAAGTTGTTTTTGAAATCTTCGTAAAATTCTGCGTCGAACGACATATCGGGGTACTAACTTTCCTTGCTCCAAAAGCCAGCCAGGTCGGTGGAGCCGAGCTGCACAGTAATCTTCATAGGGTGCTCTCGCCCTATGGTGTAAATAGGAGACGCAAAGACTTACTGGAGGCAACAATGGAGCTCGGCTCCACCGACCTGGCTGGCTTATGGGGCAAACAAAGTTAGGAATCCGATATATCATTCGACGCAGAATTGAACGAAGATTTCAAAAACAACTTTCACCACAAACCTGTTTCTAACGGTCAAAAAGTTATAGGGGAAAACCGGTTTTTCGTAAAATGAATTAAGCTGAAGGACCGAGATAATATTTTTCATACCTGGAAACACAAGTCAAGGCAGAATTCCAAGGGGATTCCGGAAAGAGCCTTCACCAAAGAATCATCTTTTAGCGTAGAAGAGTTATAAAGGAAAAAACGACAACTTCGGGCACAAAAACGCACTTTATAAACCGAATTCGGCTGGAAGAGTGAGAACGTATTTTTTGAACCTGAAAAAGCTATTCGATGCAGAATTTCGTGAGGATTCCAAAACCTTCACCGAAGGTCTATCTATAAGGGTAAAAAAGTTATAAGGGGCCAACTAGCAATTTGAAAACCGAAATTGGTTCGAAGTTCTAAAACGCGGTAGATCCTCAAAATACTTTTCGTCGAAGAATTTTACGGAGATTTCGAAAAAAAAAACTTCTGCTTAATATACTTCTCCGAACATGATAATGTTACCGGCGGAAAGCCTGTAATTTCTTGGTAGAGATCAGGTTACCTCTTGAAGTCTGAGGCACAAAAAAGACGAAAAGACCGAAAATCGAGGTGGTAAAAATGATGTTCATTCTTCAAATTGGGTAAAAGAGC
Source organism: Aplectana chamaeleonis (assembly GCA_029168955.1). Lineage (NCBI taxonomy): Eukaryota > Metazoa > Nematoda > Chromadorea > Rhabditida > Cosmocercidae > Aplectana > Aplectana chamaeleonis. The sequence continues at coordinate 190,275 of JAPDOI010000301.1, forward strand.
AACCCTCACCTTTTTGTCCGTCAACCCATCCAACAACCTTCACCTCTCGGACCGCTGTCTCCACCCCTAAAAAGCTATGGCTGACCCCGCCGACAAACCCTCTAGCGAACTGATGTATTATCTACACAAATTGGTATATCCGCACTGATTTTGCAGGCAAAAGTATATTATACCAGCAGAGACGAGATTTATTTGACTAGCTGCATAACCGACTACGTAAGACACTCCCACACATACTGACCTAGCACATTCACTTTCCGGGGACATAAATGTTATAATAGAATCCGTGGACGAAGGGCGTAGCGAAAAAAAGGGTGAAGACAGAACATAAACGATAAAGGATAAGTTCACGGTGTACAACAATCCCTCTGTGAGATGCGCCACACATTCGACTTCCAATCAACCGTAGAGGCTGTTGAATGTGCACTGGTCCTACACAAAGCATTACGAGGGCCCAGCGATGTTCAAGCCACTGTCCTCCCAGACAAGTTTGGTACTAACTAGGGATCCTCGCATGGAGAAGGATGTTTTCTAGTCAACCCTTGCACGCTCTTTTCGAATTTGATCTCGGATTTTGCCGCGGACATCTGCGAAAAAGGTTATAGCCTGTCAAATTTCGTATTTCCTGCAGCTGAGCTGAATGTGACGTTTGTAGTTATTAGATGAATTTGGCTCAAAAGTTCAATGAAGGCTTATTTGACGCACTGAGCTTGAATTAAGTGTCGGTTTCTTGATTTTCAAAAGAACAAGCTGGGGATACATCAGTTACAGATTTGAGCAGACTCATGGATTACATGTTGTGATGCGTCCAAGAGTGAGCGCGAAAAGCGCATATAACTCCGTCCAGAGAAACCTTTCGCAGCTGCGATGTAAAAATTCGAATTCTATGTCGGAAATCAATCCTAGAAAGGCTTATTTCATTCGGAATGGCTACGGCGGCTAATATTCCTTCCCTTGGGAAAACAAAAAAAAACATGTTCTAGCTTGATTCCCGAATTCGGACGACATTCGCAATAAGCGCTTATATTTGAAAAGGAAATTCAAATGAATAAATAGCAAAAAAATATATAAAACAAGACAAAAGCGATAAAGATGCACTTTGAAACACTGAAGATACCTCAAGGGCCTGCCCAAGCTCCAAGTCGAAGGTGACCACACAGATGGAGTGCACCCAATCATTGAACCGTTCCCAAGGCGGCCAGTCACTCCCAGCCATTTCGCCACAGGCCACCAAAACCTAAAGAGAAAGATCATTACTAAACAGAACAAGTCACTAATTACAAGTAGCGACAAAGGGAAACACCAAAAAAACTCCAATGCAAATAAGCCATTTCTAACGAATACTCAAGACATTTCAAACTAAATTTTGCATCGAACAATCAAATTTAAGTGGAAAATCCAATTTTGGGAAGGAGAATGACTCACTCACCCATGGAAAAAACGTGTGCTTCAAGATGAAGAAATCATGCTCGAACTAAGCACTACACCTTATAATAGATAGTATGTACCAACACGCTAAACACGTCCGCAGTGCAAAAATCTCACTAGGGAACCTCGCTGGTCAGGTATGAGCTTTTGAGAGACTGTGAATGTTTCTTGGTCAACTCGGATACGCTCTCTTCGAATCTGAACTAGGATTTTGCAACGGACATCTGCGAAAAAAATTATAAGCGTTTTTGAAGCTTCAGGAAAAGGTAAGGGTACCCATCAGCCAATTTTTAGGGTGTTTGGAAGAACATTTTCGGATGACGCTCAAAACTTTCAACTCGGGGTTATTCAGGGCGCTGAACGCGAATCTGGGGTCTGTTTGTCGCTAGACTTAAGGTTACTGTAGGTTTCAAAATATCGAAAATCAAAAAATTGACCTCAAATTCGTGTTCGGCCTCCCAAAAAGCACCCACTGTGAAATTTTAAGTCAAATCTGAGACTTTGAAAAAGCTACCGTATACCCACCGTAACATATCAAAATCTATTAGAAATCGATGAACGGATTGCAGATTCTTCTTTAGCTTCTTTAGCATTGCAAATAACCCCCAGAGCAACAATTTGAGCCATATCTATTGTAGCACTCCGGAAATCGGCAAACGTCGCGATTTGCCATCTAATTCCCCCCCCCTCCCCTCCCCCGATGGGAAGCTTTGCACGGATCATGTCGAAAATCTCGGAAAATCGTCAAATAAACCATAGATTCGTGATCAGCGCCGCCCCAAATAACCCACAAGAAAGGATTTTGAGTGAAATCTGCCACATTTTTTACGCTTTCAGAGGTATAACTAAGCTCCCAACCGAAAATCCGCACAAGTCCAGAACGCCATCAGTTTGTGCAAAGTTTGGAAAATGTGTCTTCACTCAAAATTTGCTCAGTGGGGTAGTTTTGGGGGCTGAACACAAGCACGAGGTCCGTTTCCAGATTTCGCAAACTCTAATGCGCGTTTTTGATAGAAAAAAGGCGTGAAATACGAACTTTGACCGGCTATGACTTTTTTTGCAGATGTCTGTAGCAAAATCCGAGTTCAGATTCGAAGACAGCGTATCCGAGTTGACCAACAAACAACACACAGTCTCTCAAAACCTCATACCTGACTAGCGAGGTTCCCTAGTCAGTACTAGAAGCCTCAAATTGAAAAAAAAACGAAGAAGTCTATTTCTTCATGGGCCCCTTTTCATTCGGTTTATGAGAACTTGTGCGGCCCCTAGAGGGTCCTGCATATGATAATCGATTCAGTAAAAACTCTAGCAAGATACGATGATTTTGTGCATGAATTACTACTCCGAATAATATTTTTCGACAATCTTGGTGAGGGGAAATTTCAGTTTTCTTATGAGTTTTTTTCAGATTTCGGAAAACAAATTGTTGAAGTTTTTTCTATGATTCTCGTGAATGCCACCATCCTTTTAACTTTGCTAAAGCCAAGAAAGTTTTTTTTTAAATTTCCGGTCGAAAAAAATTAACGTCTCCTGAAATTCCCAACTTACTTGAAAATTTTTCTTCACCCTGTAGTCATGCAGGACAACAATGACTTGACCCAGATGGAGATGAAAAATGTCATATATCTAAAATTTTGAATTATACAAGAGGGTCAAGCAGGTTTGCGAAACGGCGCAATGGGGGGTCGTAAAAAATTTCAAAAGTTTTTGTGAAAAAAAAATCAAAATTAGGGGGGTCGTGAAAATTCAAAACAGAAGCATATTTTAATCAAGCTACTTAGTAAACTAATACAGTGTAGTGTGGAAGGAAGAGGTAGGCAGGAAGAGAGCGCGGAAGTAGGTTGCTCTAAAGATCATCGATTTTGGTGTTCATGTGCGCGAAAAGTGATCGCGCGCCAATCGCTGCGGTATAAAAGCGAGATACAAATGTGTGTGGGATGTATTCCTCTGCCTGGTCGACTACGTGCTCGCCGCTGCCCTCGCCTCGCCTCATCTTCCTTCTTCCCCACGCCATCCCATTCGCCTGGAGTCCAGAAGAAACCCCGCCCATTCCATTTTTTGCATATTTTTACTGGTAATAAAATATTTTTCTTATCTGTGTATCACCGTCTAGCTGCCTTCTCGAAGCACCGGTCTTCTACAGTAGTAATAGTTGTCTCTGTTCGTGAGATCGCAGCGCAAGAACAGCTGTACTTCCAGGGGCCTAGGGTGAAGCATTGCATAATTTTTCGAAATCGAGCGACCCCCGCCCATCATTTTTTTGGACAATCGATCCCCCCCGAGGCGCCATTTCTGGCCAGTTTATATTTGACAACTAAGAATGTAAGACGCCGAAAATTCGTTCAGTAGTCGAGCTCAAGCGTCTAACACCTTAGCAATGCTACGATCCTTCCCTTTGGTGACCAAAAATATCGAGAATTTTCGGCATATCTTCACCAAATTTTCATTTCTGGACCGAAATTCACACCATCATCATCATCAAAAATTTTCACTTTCGTTATTTTCATTTTCAAATCACTTCCAGAAATTTTCGTTTTTGGTCCAAAATTTCGCGACCCCCTAACCATTAATTTTGGGTCAAAATTTTTGCGACCCCCACTTTTTCGCAATTTCGTAACCCCGTTTGACCCTGCGTATTTCTACATTTTCCAATTATACACCAACTTACTGAGCAAGCTGTCGCAAATGTTTTTTTAACACAATAAGCTGACATTACGAAGTTTTACTCTATTCTCTCTCAATAGTTATATTTGTTGGAAAGCCAGCTGTTCACTAACATGTTGTTAGCTGTGGCTTATTGGCCTAGTGCCTCAGAATAATGGATTGTTTATGGGTATGAGTGTCACGCTTGCACGTCTAGACTGCAGCATATGAGCGACTCTTCACGCATCAGTAGCTCTTCTATCACTTAAAACTCGTTAAGCAACACCAAATGTGTCTTGCGCTAAAGAAAATATTTTGTCAACCAACTCTGGATGTTAGTAAAAAGTTATGGAAAGAAACAAAAAAAGCAGAGTTTAAAAGCGCCCCTTGTGGCTAGCAATAGTGCTAATGTAAGACAATATTGAAATGTCACAAATATACAAAATAGATCAGAAAAAACCGGGACGAATTGATAGTTGAGCACCTGTAAACACATAATTTGGAGAATTTTCGAGACTCATAAGTTTCGATGAAATAAAAAAAGGTCCAAAATGTTTTATTGCTCCTGGTCTACAAACGATCAATAAGGATGAGGCCTTGGTTAGAACAGTGCTGTTGCCAGTGATATGAAGGTAGAAAAAACTGATAGCGTGAAACACAGAGACTGACTGGGAACAGCGACGGGAAACCCTCCGCCTCTCTCATTGATCGACACCGTTATACGACACTGACTGAAAACACAAGGGCAAAGCCTGGCAAGTTGAAATTACGCAGTCAGGTTAGGTCATAATGAACTATATAGCTGCCTTGTGGTTGACTAGGATAATAATTGTTTTTTTGAATTATACCCGAATAATCTTGTCTTTTGAGAATACCCGAATAATCTTGTCTTTTGAAAATTCGATTCATTCGCTAGCCGAAAATATGATTTTTCGAAAAAATATTCTTATGTTCATTCCATCTAAATTTAATAGGTGTGGTACTGACAAATTATGTTATTCATTCAGAAACACCAAAACCTTATCACTCATGCTACCAAGAATTGAAAGAAACTTGGTTTTTTTTTCAGAAAGAATTATTCGAAACATGCATTAATGCGATTAATTAATGTCGCATGTCCCTGTCTGAAGGTAGCCAGCATGAATTTCGCACTCTTAAAAACCCTTACTGACAATCAAGCCATTCGCTGCCTGAGCCGCTCATCCGATCTCCGGGCTACTCCAGCTCTCCCCAACATCAACAGCAGTAGCCCTGAAAGGGGCCCGTACAGGGTTGAGCGGCGTTGTGACTGGTCACAGCGGGGGGTCGTAAAATTTTTGGAAATTGAGAAAAAAAAAGGAAATTTGAGGAGGGGTCGTAAAATTTTTGGAAAAAAATAAAAAATTTTCAAACTATATGGTAGGGTAAAATGAGGTAGGAATAGTCAGTCGCGTGCGAAATGTATGCATTTTAACAATATAAAAGCAGGTTATATACAGAGAAGCTGTTTAGAAAATTGACACGAGTTGCGGGGCAGAACCGCGGAAGATTCCTCGTTGATCAAATTGCGGTAAGGTCCCGAAAGAGTCCCGGTAGAGTTGCAGGAGCATGACCCACGGAGAAATCGCGGAAGTCCAGGGTCGCCGGGCAGTAGCGGAACAGTCGCGGCAATATTTCTCAGAAGCGCGACTAAGTATTTAACTGCAGTCGTCACTAGCTCAGAATTTAGACAAATTATTTGAAAAAAATACAAAATTGTTTTTATGAGGGAGTTGAAAATCGTGGTATACTCGGAAAAGCTCTTTATTCGACATTGATCATTTCAAGATTTATCGACCACTGTTCCAACATGAGGCTTTGGGTCTAAAGGTTTTTACATAGAGAAGGATTGCCTTTTAGCGAAAAATACAAAAATCACCTTATTGTGAAAAAAATTCCGCGCACGCACGTGTTCTGGGCACTGATTTAGATTTCTTCCTGGGCGAGACTATCCACCCCTTTTTGTAGCAGTCGGCCTATCACGTCAGTCTTCGCTGCTCCTGTGATAGGTCAGCGGCAGGAAAATGGGCGGGTAACCACTCCCAGCACATCAGGCATATGATAGCCCAAATTTTTTTATGGTTGAATCATTTTATATATTTTCTCGAATATCCCCCCAAACAGTTTCAATCCTACGACTAAATATGGATGTAGTAGGGAGAATAACAAGAACAAAAAAAATACAGAAACAGAAAAAATCTTCAAGCTCTTTATCGGCCTGATTAGACGAATTGCTCTCGATAACACAAAGCCTACTATTTCGAAACAAGTTGAAACTAAACAGAGACAACAGATCGGAGCACGGAAGCAACAAAAAGGAAAGAGAAACCTATGGCAACAGTTCAATTCAATTGGCTGAACTTGAAGAAAAGACCAAAAATTTTTTGCGTCGGGCACGTCACTGCGGCGTAGCGATTACCGTAGGGCGCGTTATCTCGGCATAACGAAGGTCGTGGAGTGAGGGCAACCTTCAGAGGACTGTGCTACCCTGGACGGTGGGGGGAGCAACCAGGATTCAGGGAAGAAATTCAATGAATTTCCGATTTTCAATCTACAAAATGTCTGCGATAACATTGATTGATAACGGCATGCAGTTGTCATCCATTGCGCTGAAGTATGAAACTCAATTAGCAACCGGTTTGTACGCTGCTTACAATTGCGATTCGGGTGACATGTTTTGCTTTCACAGCAGGAGATCCATCAGCGCCGACCTTGTTTTGTCTGCAGTTACACAAACACGGTTTCATGAATGCAATCAAGGCAACGTTCAAAAATCGTCGTGTCTCATTTTCCGGTGATTGTACACAGGTAAGTCCACGAAGCCCGGCAGATTATCCGAATCGGATCCATTGTATAATGCCTACCTTCTAAGTTTCAAAGACCAGACTTTGTGAGACAAGATTCTCTCAGTGCGCTTTTTTGGGTGCTAAAATCTTTCGAAATGAAATGTTCAGTTCAGCACGTTGACAACTGTTATCTTAAATGAACAGCTCTTCTATTCTCTGTGAAAAATCTTAACTCCCATCACTTGAGGGGCGTGCCGCGTGCCCGAATCTGCTGTCTCCTTACACTCTCCGTTCTTTCGTTTTCTTTAACCACCGCTCGCTCCGCTACCGGACGCGTTGAAACCACGTTTTTAAGCCTTTTACAGCATGTATGTACTTGTATGTGTTGTGAGTGGGCTGATATGGCTGGTCGACTGAAGTACACGAGTTTCACCCACTTGCTGACCGTTCTCGCCGTTCTTTCTTGCCTTCTCTCTGAAAATAAGACCCAAAGCCCATAACTCCGGCTAAAAAGAAGCAAGAATTTTCATCATTGCTGGCACTGCCTTTGCAAAAAGAAGTCGTTGGCAGCCCAAATCTATGCAAAGACTAGAACCTTAAATAACGAATCCCTCAGTGAATCCACTCGTCAGCATTGCGGTCCTCCTAGCGAATAAGAGTTTCTCTGCAAAGAGCAAAACACCGCAGACTAAATGGCCAGAACGCTGATGTTCAGTGAAATCGAGACAAGGGCTGGAAACCGGATATGAGACTGGAAATGTGAGATAAACGACGAAACTTGTTTTCAAACGGCGACTGTAGAGAGGTGAAGGCATACTGATAGTTTTTTTAATCTCGAATACATAGGCAATTGAAATCGGACTGCTTCGCAATCCTTGAGAAAAAATACTGGAGGACAAAATAGTAAGTACCGAAAAGCATCAAAATCTCTTCATAATCATCTTCGGCATACAAATATTAAGGTTCATATCTACTGGTTCAAATTAAAATCACACTTAATATATTTCTATAGCCTCTATATATGTGTATACATAAACAAAGAGCGAAAGCTGGGAAATTCCCAGCTGGAATTAGTACACGGTGGAAAAGGCAATAAGCTCGCGCCGTTTACCTCAAATTTCCCCTCGAAAGGCTCATTCTCTCGGAAATCGGAAATTGAATTGCCTTCCTTCTCGGGCGTCGAGCTATTAGGCTTAACAGGATTTGATGCTTCACTCAGCTAGATGGAGCCCTCAAAAAATTCTAGGCTGCATAACCCTAGGCTATTCTTTTTACTCCCCCATAGCAACACTACAACTATGATTAAATGTGCCGCTATTCTCATCGTTTACCTCGCTGTGTGTGTGCGCGATGCTGCTCTCTCCCCCTGCCATACTCTCACTCTCTCTCGGTGTCTCTAACCACCGCTTCGCACCAGCACGCGACACAACTACGGGAATTTCGTGTTTTGACAGCCTGTGGGCATGGTGGGGGTGACCGCGAAACATACAATCGGCATGGATCCTACTGATACTTTGCGGCTGGGGCGAACTCGGCGCCATACGCTATAACATATGTGCACCGAGTTTGCGCCAACATCGGAAGCAATTCACGGGACAAAGGAGCTTCCTTAATTCAGACGCGACTGTCCCGCAAATGACCCCCGAAATCTCCAGCGCGGCAACTGTCCGCAGATTCGAGGCGGCAACTTCCAGAGCAACTTTCAGGAAGAGGAATTAATGACGAATAAGGGTTCGAAGACCATTTCGCTTGTTTATATGCTCCATGTAAAGCCCCCAGTTCCGCTTGACTTCTCGCAACACCATTACAGTTCTACCTCGACGATTAAAGGCAGCAGACACACTCGAAAAAAGTTGCTGAGATGAATACATTACTGGGGTCGTATGTCCCCAACTAGAGCGCCTACGCCGTTGGAAGTCCTGAAAAGGAGACAAAACCACCAAAATTGAGCTACATTAGGTCAAAAAACTTCGTAGACTCCGCTCATGAGCTTTGCAGACTCCACCTCCAAGACAAACTCGTCTAGAATGATTTTTCGAAAACTGTTTTTTTGGCTAGTTCTCGAAGCTTCTAACAACGTGAGCGTTCTGGTACCGACCATGAAAGCCTATTAGCTTCGCTTTCACAACCGGGCATGCTGCGGTGTTTCTCGTCCGTTTTTGCTCTATAACAAAAACAACCGGTTTTTCCTTCATCTGCATCCAGTTTCGCCGGTGTTTTTTGTTAGTTCCCCATACTACTACACGCTCCAAGCCTTCGATTCATTTCATGAAATCTACACAATTTTTGGGCATTTCTGCGGCCTATAAGCTCAGCTCATGGCTTACTCCGACTTAGACACGTACTACTAATAAAGATTTCAACTTTTTTTTCTGAATTAATTAGTCAACTCGAATTCCCTGCCTCAATTTATCGTGTAGAGCCTTGCGCTGCATTTAAAGCTAGGATCCTCCAGAAAAACCTTGCCTGAGTCCTTCTGGGTCACCATTGCGGGTTTATTTTTTCTCAAAACGATCCAGATGTTTTAAAGTTGACCAAACTTGCGACATAATCTCTACAACCCCCCCCCCACGCTTATCAAAACTGAGCCTGAAAGAGGTGCTGAAGGAGAGCGGAAAATTCACAATAGATCACGCAATTAGTCTGAAGGAGGGAAACAAAAAGTGCAATCCATGAGCAATTCACATCGTATGCGTGCGGGTAGAGAGCGGTCTAGAGAAAAGGCTCAGCAGATTTATAGAGACTTTCGAGAGAGGTCACTTGGAAAAGGGCAAATCACAAGTGCGAACTGAAAAGGTGGCAAGATGAGGGTGAGCACTATGGATAAATGTGGGAACAGAACGGCAAAACC